>SJYT01083662.1:271794-297115 GCA_006410635.1 Cephalophus harveyi
AAAAAAATAAAGTCTGACACTGTTTCCACTGTTTCCCCATCTATTTCCCATGAAGTGATGGGACCAGATGCCATGATCTTCATTTTCTGAATGTTGAGCTTTAAGCCAACTTTTTCGCTCTCCTCTTTCACTTTCATCAAGAGGCTTTTTAGCTCCTCTTCACTTTCTGCCATAAGGGTGGTGTCATCTACATATCTGAGGTTATTGACATTTCTCCCGGCAATCTTGATTCCAGCTTGTGTTTCTTCCAGTCCAGCGTTTCTCATGATGTACTCTGCATAGAAGTTAAATAAGCAGGGTGACAATATACAGCCTTGACATACTCCTTTTCCTATTTGGAACCAGTTGTTGTTCCATGTCCAGTTCTAACTGTTGCTTTCTGACCTGCATACAGATTTCTCAAGAGGCAGGTCAGGTGGTCTGGTATTCCCATCTCTTTCAGAATTTTCCACAGTTTATTGTGATCCACACAGTCAAAGGCTTTGGCATAGTCAATAAAACAGAAGTAGATGTTTTTCTGGAACTCTCTTGCTTTTTCCATGATCCAGCGGATGTTAATACCTTAAATTCTCTTTTCACAGAGGTCGTGGTATACATCTTTAGGTAATTAGTCTATCCCCAAATATTTATACACTAATGAATTGCACAAGAATCTTACAATAGAAACTACAACTTGGAATAGAATCCTAACGCTTCCATGTGTCCAATTCCTGCCTTTATCCAATATTGCCATACATTCTAATTTTACTCATTTTATAACCCTCAATGTACTGTTAATATAAATTTTGTAAACAGAGTCAGTTATATTTTTACTTTTTAAAATTTTTAGTTGGAAGATAATTGCTTTACAATATTATGTAGGTTTCTGCCAAATATCATCATGAATCAGTCATAAGTATACAGATGTCCTCTCTCTCTTGAACTTCTCTCCCACCTCCCACCCTTCTAGGTTGTCATGGAGAACTGGGTTGAGCCCTCTGAGTCATACAACAAATTCCCACTAGGTGTCTATTTTACACATGGCAATGTATATGTTTTCATGCTGCCAGAGTCAATTACTTCTTAACAATATTTAAATAATAAGAGAAAGTATTTGTTTGCCTATATATCTGTCATTATTCATGGAAGGAGATTAAGGTCTGCAGATGGAATAAGATTGTCCAACACCTGTCCTCATAACTGTGAGATGATTCTGGATGATCTGCATGGGACCATGGTAATGACAAGTTCTTGTGTCTGTTGCATACTAAGTCGATTCAGTCGTGTTCAACTCTTTGCAAACCCCATGGACTGTAGCATGCCAGCATCTCTGTCCATGGGATTCTCCAGGTAAGAATACAGGAATGTGTTGCCATTTTCTTCTCCAGGGGATCTTTCTGACCCAGGGATTGAACCCACGTCTCTTATGCCTCCTACATTGGCAGGCGGGTTCTTTACCACTGGTGCCACCTAGGAAGCCTAACAACATTCTTGGGAGAAGATAAGGTAGGAAAGAGGGGCAGAGTGAAGAACTGTAAGAAAGATTTGACAACTGGTCCTCATTTGGAAAGAGAAAGGGTTATAAATCAAAGAATGCAGGAAGTTTCTAGAAGTAGGAAGAGGAAAGACACACATTCTATTATCCTGTAGTCTCCAGAAAGGACTACAGCTCTGCTGTCACCTTGATCGTGGCTCATTAGACCCACGTGGGGCTTCCCTGGTGGCTCAGACGGTAAAGAATCCACCTGCAGTGCGGAGACCTGGGTTCAGTCCCTGGGTTGGAAAGATCCCCTGGAGGAGGCCATGGCAACCCACTCCAGTGTTCTTGCCTGGAGAAGCCCAGGGACAGAGGAGCCTGGCAGGGTGCAGACCATGAAGTCGGACACAACTGAAGTGACTGAGCACAGCAGACCCACGTTGGCCTTCTAACACATCGAACTGCAAGAGAATAAAGCTGAGTTGTTTTAAGCCATGAGTTCTTTAGAAATGAGCTCCACCAGCCACAGCAAACTCATGCACCCTCTGCCCTTACACTGGGAAACTCTAGAGGCAGCAAACTGGGGTAATTCTAGGGCTTGCATCTGTATCTTATGCTTCTCAGGGATAACTAGCCTTTGTTGCCTAATGTTCAATGTGTTGTAGATGGCTGTTTATTTTTACGTTTACAAAATATTGTTCTAGGTTGTTTCAGGCAGAAGAGTAAATCCAGTCTCTATTACTGTAGCTTAGCCAGAAGTATAATTCACCAATATATTTCTTACTGATAAAAAAAGTGAACTCAAAGCTGTTTTCTTTCCAGTAGAGCAATTAATTTATAAAAGATTAATCAAGTTAGTTAACCTCATTTCACTTTAATTACTCTTCTCAAATGACATTGGCTGCAATATCCTAGATAATTTAAGGCGGTAACTTATTCAGAAGAAATATCTGTTCCATAAAGAATTGTTCAGTCATTACTTCCTGCATGAATATGGGGGGAAAAGTTCTGCATACTCCAACATCAGCAGATGTCAACCAACAGAGGTGAAAAGAAGTGAGGCTTGTCTCCCGGGAGAATGGCAATGAGGTAATTACCTACATTAATTTGCAGAGGCCCACGATCTGGCCTTTTTCCAGGAACTGGGAATCCTGATTGCGTCAGCATGTGCACTTTGTTCCTGTCTCTTTAGAAGGGAGTCACATTAGCCAAGACTCGGAGATTGATGTCTAAATGGAAAATGCCTTTCTCTCTGTTACAAAGATAAATAGACCGAACAATAAACCAGTCATACCATTCCTCCAGCACATTCTCTCCATAAAATCTACCTGTGGAGACAAATTATCCAAGTTATCTGCAGTGACTTTAAGCATAGACGTGGGCAGGGGGCTGGGGATAAGCACACAGTTCAAATATGTGCAGACCTCAGGCTAAAATTGCCGAGGATCTCTGACTCAGAAAAATAAACTGCCCTCAGCAACCACACAGATCCAGCCGGTATCCCAAACATTTCCTCCCTGAGTGCTGCCAATGTTGGATCTGTGAATTTGACTTTTGCCTATCATTTGATTTCAGAAAAATCACCTATATGCATTTTTTCATTAGATGAGCTATTATTTTCAATTAAATTTTAGCTAAATTTTTAAGTTTACAACAGATTACCCTTCTTTAAGCAGACTTCGAATATGTGTGTGCCTGTGATCTTATTTTCCCTTTTGGAAATCAGGTATTCTGGCAGATGCTTTCCCCTATAGAATGTTACAACATATTGAGTATATTCTCTCTGCTCTATAGTGGGTTCTTGTTGGTTACAGAACTTTCTCTTGCATGCTTCCAAAAACCTTCCAGTTTTAAAATTTAAATGTCCTGATGGAATTTTAACATTTAATATCTGTCATTCACCATTGTTTCCATTCAGGATGTAGAAAACGTGTATTTTCAATCAATATATATCTCATGTTTAGCATATTATATGCATGTAGTAAATATTCCAGACATATTAGTAAGTGATGGAATGCATACTAAATTAAACTGTGTGTATCCTCAAGTAAAGTATTTTAGTGATTCACTGATAGTGTATCTTCCAGATATGCTCTGAAATATAGTTTCACTGGGCTGACTTTCACTTGACCCTTTCGTTACACAGTCTGCCATTTGCTCTTTTCAGACACATTTTTAAAGGCATGCCTCCTTCTTTCTTGGATGTAAGACAATTAAAATTTGATTTCATGTGGAAAATTATGTCACTTCTTGTTTGTAGGAAACACACATTTCTCCTTAATGGTGTATGAACTTTTCTTCACAACGATGAAAGCTTGATAACAGCCTGGAAATTTCACTGTAAAAATATTTGTCATATCTGTAAAATATGTGTTGAAATGAGAGGTTGACGTGAGGACAATTTGCCAGTGCTGGAGATAGCAGAGAGACTAAATATTTGTTAGTCTATTGTTGCAGAAACAGAAGCCAGCTCAAGATCTCAACCAACTCTTCCCATTAGAAATGCCCACATATATACTGCTCTCAGTATCCCTATTGATATTGCATTCCTCAAGCTTTTGACTTAAACCTTTCCTATTCTTCTGACCTTATGTCAGTTCTACACACTACAGCAGCCTTACCTGAGTGTCTGGTCATTGTACCATATTTGATGGGGTGTTGCATATTGTCTGTGCATGCTTGCGTGCTTTGTCACTTCAGTCATGTCTGACTCTTTTCTACCTTATGAATTGTAGCCAGCAAGGTTCCTCTGTCCATGGGATTCACTAGGCAAGAATACTGCAGTGGGTTGCCATGCCCCTCTCCAGAGCATCTTCCTGACTCAAGGATTGAACCCATGTCTCCTTCATTGCATGTCGATTCTTCACCCATGGAGCTACCAGGGAAGCCCACATATTGTCTGTGCTAATTATTTAATGCTTTAAAGATGGCATACCATGTATCTCTTTGTCTTCTATAAATATGTCCTATCTCACAAACTAATCATAAAATATTTCATCCCAGAGACTAACATTTATCTTCCTTTGTCTGATACATAGAATCCAATCTTGAACACAGAGAATAGCATCAGCATAAATAAATGAGAATACAAACTTTTTACATTTGAATAACCTGGGCTTAAATTTCAACTCAGCCGCTTTGGTTGCATGAGTCTGGAAAAGTTATTTAACCACCCAGACATAGTTTCTTTACCTATAGATATCACCAGATGAGACTAGAGGATAAAATATAAAAAAACACTGCCATATAGTTAATGCTGAATAAATTACATCATCTTCCTTTCCAGAGATGAAAATATAGAACAGAGGTGAAAAGTTCTTAAAAAGTAGATCTTGCCCGAAGAGCAGAACCATGACATTTTCAGGCCCCATGTTTTATGATTCCTGACAAAACTTTCCTCACAGAAATCAACACTTGTGAATAAGTTGTATTAGGTTATAGTGTATGTCTTAGCTATGCAAAGAAAAAAAGTGTTACATTCAGAATTTTTTTTAAAGTGTGCTGCAAAAGTAGATTCTTTTTCTTACATAAATTTGAGAAATTTACTTTTTTCTTTAGAGCATTTAATTGTCTGCAAAGGAAAGAAATAAGCCTTAGCCTTTTGGATGTTCTATGTAACCTTTTCTGCTTGAAAATCCCTTGAAAGACACAGCCTCTTCTGCAGCAGGTGTGGTTTTAATGATGCTTTGATGCCATATGTCAAATCTCATCACTTGCTGTGAAGAGTGACATTTCTCCTGAAAGCACCTAGCAGTGGCAATGAGAATTGCTGCCGCGCATCACACACCACCACAGCTCCTGAAGCCAGCACACTTCTTTTCAGCTTCTGCAGACTTACACAGAGGCTGAAGCCATTTCCACTACCTTATCTTTAAGGAAGAGGCTTTATATATTCATACAACATGAGGGGGATAACTTGTATTAGCCACTAGTTTATGAAACTCCTTTAAAACCTTCTTTTTTGAATGTTCGTTCTGCATATTTTTGCAAATTATCATGTGTGTGTGTATAAAATACTAAAACATATAAACCTTCAACCACACGGGCTTAGAGAAAAGGAAGATTCTGGGCCATCATGTCAACATCCTCTGACCTAGGGATCACAGCATGGACACTCCATTAATGAGCATTAGGGGAATAAATAGTAACACAGAGTGCTCATCCTCTCCAACCTTTAACTTCATCCATGTGGCAAAAATAGACCAGAATCTCAGAACATCTTTCTGCCAAAATCTCTTTTAAAAGCTGAGGTTGTCTGTCTATGTATTCCCTTACTGCTCACCCTACTTCCTTATGGGTTCCTTACCCAGCACACAGCACTCAGAGCTTAAAGAAAAAAAAAAAAAAAATTCCTTTAATAGCAGTCCCTGATCATTTTGGCAACAAGGACCAGTTTCATGGAAGACAATTTTTTTCATGGACCAGGAATTGGGGGATGGTTTTGGGATGATCCAAGTGCATTACTTGTATTGTGAAATTTATTTCTATTATCATTGCATCAGCTCCACTTCAGGTTATCTGGCATTCGATTCTACAGGTTGGGGACGCTTGCTTTAATACATAAAAATTCTCTCTTTCTCTTTCATAAAAACTCTCTCCCGCTGTCATGCATGCACATCATTACTTAAGCACTTGATAGAGAATGGGAGAAGAAAACCAACATGGAGTTTGTTGACATCTATTTCATTCCTTTATCACAGAAAAATAATGCTTAGAACAGTTTTGCATTTCCTCCTGTGGCTTCTTATTAATAGATGCTTTGTTTTCTTTTTTCCATGTCCTAATCATAGTCAAAAATCATATATTGCCCTCATAGAATTTTTTCATTTTGGTTTTGTGCTCTGTTTGGGTCACTGCTTTGTACCAGCAAACAATCAAGCTTTCAAAATCTGCCCAGCAGGAAAAAGGAGCCAAGAAGAAGGCTGGTGTTCCTGGCAGGGTACAGAGCCACTGGCAGAAGGTGTGCCTAAGGCAGATCCCAGAGGAACCACAGTCGTCCTGGTCAACTCTTTTGAATGAGTGAACCTATCAATAATTCAGGCTTACCATCTCTATGAGCAGTATCTTTAAAAAAACACTTTCTTTGTCTTTGAAAAATGTTTCAGGCATCTCTGAAAGCTAGATGCACACATGCCAATTGTATACTAAAAAGCAAACAATCAACCCAGGGAATTGATGGATTAAAGGCATCGCTCTCTTCATGAAGGAGGAGGAGGAAAAGAAACATCACTAAAGCCTCACCTTGCCATTTAAATGAAATCAGAGATAAAACAAGGGAAAAAAAGCCCTCAGTGGAGACTGTGAAATATAGACCTTTTTCATATGAAAGCCAGAATAATTTTTACTTATCTTTTATGCATGCTTTAGGCCATAAATTGATATGGCTTTATCTATGATTTTAAAAATTCATGATTCAATTTTGAAGAAATGGAATAGTTAGCATGTATAAGATGATTCTTACTCACTACTATTCTAAGATATTTTTATAACATTTTGATATCAGATCTAAAGTAAAAATCTTCTTCCTGAATTCCCTAATTTTGGATGTCTCTGTGAAAAATTGACATTTATCCCTGACGTTGAATCAAAAAACAGTACTAAAGTCACAAAATGTATACCACAGAGCATATAGGTCTAACTAACATAGTTCTGTGTAAGGGGAGGAAGTGTTCATGGTTGGAAATATACGAAGTAAGAACACCAGTGCAGGCGTGCCAAGCCGAACTATGTCTCAATCTTCATCATGTTCAGAACCATCAGTCAAAGATCTGCCTGCACTGCCCACCCAGGCCAAAGTGTAAGGCTTCTTACCATACTTCCCCACGTTCCCAGGTGCTCCAAAGATGCCAAACAAATTTCAGTTTCTTGGTTGGCATATGACTTCTTCCTGAGGTTCCTCTGGACAGGAGCTTTGAGAAAGCAAGGAAACTGGGCAAACACAATCTGGAGCTGCAAGATGCGGAGCAAAGAGAATGTATGACCCTCATACAACACAGGTTGTCAGGAGAGATTTGCTATTATTATCATTGTTATTTTAGCTTAAACTTCAATTTTGCATTTTATTATCCTGATGATAATTTCATCCTGGGAAGGTATAATGTAGGAAAAGAAAAAAAGTGGAAACCACACAGAATTTAGGCACTGCAGGGCAGGAAGTGCATACAAAGACAACACGTGCCCCAGAGAAATAGAAGGGTCACGTGTCCTGCAGACATAGGTTGACCAGTTAATCCCAACCATGAAACTGAAAGGTGGCACAAATGAAGCTGTAGCAGAAACACTTCAGTTTTCTACCTAGAAAAATATATGAGTTCTTCCCCCTTTACTTCTAATGTGTATTTCCACTCATGGCCAGTTTAACTGAATTAATTTTTGTCCCCAGCCTTTTGGTCCACATGTCTGACATCTGTTTTTCTCCAGATAGATGGGGTTCAGCCTAATGATGGAAAAGAGTCAGACTCTTTCCTTTAGGAAGGAGAAAGAAAGTATATGCACCCAGAGGCTAAATGTTTATTCTGTAAACTCCAAATCACCTTCCTCACCTGCTTAAGACCCTCTCAACTTTCAGTGAGATTATTATCTTCAGGAATCAGCATTCGGTTTTTTCCATCTTAATCATGTCATCTTCAAATCTGTACTTTGCACTGACACAGAATAAGCCATCCATAATCAAAGTATAACTCACCTATTTATAAAAACACCAGTGAACACAGATGCTATTGGTACATTTTCAGATCATGAATATAAAAAAAATAATTCTACTCTGACCTATTCATAGTACAGTTCTTCAACAGGTGCCCTGTTGAATTTTAATTCATCTGCTTATGAGATTGAGCCCTTTGCCATTCAGACAGTGTCTTTTTAATGCACGCTGTTGAGTCCTGTGTTCATATATTTATTGAAAAGGATTTCTTTTTTACTAATTTTTAGGAAGTCCTTATATACTTTGGGCAACTCCTTTAGTTGTAAACATGAGTATAGATGTATAGATATATATATATCTTCTCTCAATGAATGGTTTGCTTTATCACTCTCTTAACTGTCTCTCTTAATGAACAATAGTTCTTAATTTTAATGTGCTCTAAATGATCATTTATTTCCCCTGTACTAGTAGTAATGGACAATTAAAAAAAAAAAACTTACACCAAGGGCAAAAAGTTATTCTCCCTTATTATTTTCTAGAGGTCTTTTATAATTTAAATTTATAGTCAAGTTAGAATTCATGTTATGAGTGGCATAAAGAAGGCATCAAAAATTGTATTTCTGCAATTAATCAGTGAAAAGAATGCTCTTTTTTCCAATTAATTTATCCAATCAATTAATTTTCCAATTAATCTCCCATTATCAGTGAAAAGAACGCTCTTTTTCACTGGTCCATGGAGCCACATTTGTCAATATTAAGTACCTGTGTGTGTGTGTTTGCACATGTGTGGGGGGGGCACCCATGTGTGCTTGCACACTTCTTTCAGGATCCTCGCTGGCACCTCATTACTGCTGCCCTCGATCATTCCATCATAACACACTCTGCTAATTGCCGCAGGTTCATCATCACTTTTGATAGCTAGAAAAAAATGTCTTCTGCTTGTTCTCTCTCTTATTGTTGGTTCTTTTCACTGCCATGGAAACGTAGCATTCTGCTTCGGGGAAAATGACCTCCTGGGATTTCTTTTTGATATTTGCTCTAACACTAAATCTCTAGAGTACTTTTTGTGTGAGAATTGGGTCTTTAAATTAAACATGGAGACTTCCAATCCATGGGCATAAGACATTCCTCCACATACTTGTCTATTTCTTTCTATAAAATTGAGTGATTTTCCAAGAAGAAATCTTGTACATTTGTTAAAGTGCTTGTTCCTAGAAATTTGATTTTCTATGGCACTGTAAATGGTGAAATGTTATTTTCTCACTAGCTTATTTTTGTCTAAAAATGTAAATGATTTCTGGATAATACTTTTGCATCTGAGAACTTTGCTCAACTCATTAACTGAAAGTTCATAGAATATTTTAAATTTTCTACATAATCAAATAAAATGCCTTCAAATAATTGAAATTGTATTTTTCATCTCTCTCTTGTTTTTTAGCATTCTTTCTTTTGACTTATTTCACTCTCCAGAAACACCAGTAAATTTAATAGTGAGCAAGCATCTTGTCAAAAGTTCAATATTTGGCAAGTTATTTCCTATAGCATTTTGTACACAATATTTTGCAGATTAAAGATTCCATATTTAAGTAATTAATATCAAACGTTTCACATTTCATCATACGTTTTCACATCATCATATCCTTGCACTATCAAGATCATCATGTTATGTTTCTTTTTTCCTGTTATTATAGTGAATTGATTGATTTTTGAAACTAAAAGATTTTAAATTTGTATTTCCATATGTCTGTTAGATTCACCGATTATCAACACATAGTCAACATTATTTCATCTATACTCCCCCACTTTCATATGACTATTTTGAAGTACTACACTATACCATTTTTTACCCTGAGTTAATAATAGAGATATTATATGTATAATATAATATTATAATAATAATAAAATTTTACAATTCTGCTATTTGGTTTCCCTCAGTTTTTCCCAATATATTTTCTTCAATAAATATATACTTACTTATCTAGGGCTGATTCACTTGAATTGTAATCCAAATACATTCCTTCATCTGTACCCACCCCCATATTTTTATTTTGCTTAATTTAGTTCATGAAGACACTAAATCAAATTTACACATTTCTGGATTTTGCTGATTGCTTTCCTTGTGGTACTTAATGTGTTTTTCTGATCCACATACTTATTGTAAAGTGCTATGTAGATCTAGAGTCTTGATCAAGGCAATTTCTTCATGAGGCAAGAATAATTAGTGGTTGTTGCATTTTAAGCCCTGGTCTCGTCTGGAAAATCCCACGAACGGAGGAGCCTGATAGGCTGCAGTCCCTGGGGTCGCTAAGAGTCAGAAACGACTTGAGTGACTTCACTTTCACTTTTCACTTTCACTTTTCACTTTCATGCATTGGAGAAGGAAATGGCAACCCACTCCAGTGTTCTTGCCTGGAGAATCCCAGGGATGAGGGAGCCTGGTGGGCTGCCGTCTATGGGGTCGCACAGAGTCGGACACGATTGAAGTGACTTAGCAGCAGCAGCAGCTAACACATTGTAAACATGGAAAGTTTGGTTATCCTTATTTTTGGATATAAAGATTAATCAATATATTCAGGCTTTTGGAGACTAACACGTTCATTATAATGAATAATGAATAATTATTATAACACTATCGGTTTTTTTTTTTAATTTACTCCTTGATTTTAACAAACATTTGTGATCAGTTCCTTGAAATATTATTTAACATTGCATCATAAAATAGTGATGTTATAATGTTGACATTTTTCATTGACTATTTTGTAGGTCTGGGGTAAAGTTCATGCAGAAAAGACAAAAGTATTTTGGTTTATGTTCTTTTGTAGTTTTCAGATGATGACTTGTCTTCAGAGAACCTTCTAGCCAAATAATCTGTATTAATGTAAAAGTATGGCCTCATACATCATATTAATATATCATTCACATTTAAACAAACTGCAGGTATTTCTATATTTGATGTTCAAATTATCTCTCATTTTGTTCAGGGGCATCCTATAACATATACAGTGCTATCAGTTTTCTTTCTTTTTCTACGTCTCATCCTATTTTTATTATGTTAAATTTCACTATCTAGTATTATAGCCAATGAGATAACTATAATATCACTATTTGAATTTTATTGAAACTTTTTATATGAGATCAGTACATTAACAGGTTTTCTATATAATCTTTAGTTCTCAAAAAGGGTCTGGATATTGTACCATTTTTTGTTGTGTTTTAATATGTCAAATCTACCAAAAATGTCATTTGAGTTGATCCGTTGCTCTGTAATTCTCTTCACATTCAGTCAGTTTTGAGAGAAGTATGCCTACATTTATTTATATGACTTAGGATATGGCCCTCATTATTTTATTATACAAGTAAGATATTATTAATTGCAAATAGATTGATAATGGAATAGATTTCCTGTGAATTCAAATTTTTATCATAACCTCTCTCATCATTAGTAATAATATCTGCTGTCAAAAGTTACTTGGCATTAATAGAGTGATATCAGATATCAGTTCAGTCACTCAGTCATGTCTGACTCTTTGCTACCCCATGGACTGCATCACACCAGGCTTCCCTGTCCATCACCAACTCACGGAGCTTACTCAAATTCAAGTACATCAAGTCCATGATGCCATCCAACTATCTCATCCTCTGTCATCCCCTTCTCTCCTGCCATCAATATTTCCCAGCATCAGGGTCTTTTCCAGTGAGCCAGTTCTTTGCATCAGTTGGCCAAATTATTGGAGTTTCAGCTTCAGCATCGGTCTTTCCAATGAATATTCAGGCCTGATTTCCTTTAGCATGGGCTGGTTGGATCTTCTTGCAGTCCAAGGGACTCTCAAGAGTCTTCTCCAGCACACTTCAAAAGCATCAATTCTTCCAAGCTTAGCTTTCTTTATAGTCCAGCTCTCACATCCATACATGACTACTGGGGAAACCATAGACTTGACTAGATGGACGTTTGTTGACAAAGTAACGTCTCTGCTTTTTAATATGCTATCTAGGTTGGTCATAACTTTTCTTCCAAAGATCAGTTCCAAAGCATTTTTTAATTTCATGGCTGCAGTCACCATCTACAGTGATTTTGGAGCCCAAGAAAATAAAGACTCTCACTGGTTCCATTTTTTTCCCATCTATTTGCCATGAAGTGATGGGACCAGATGCCATGATCTTAGTTTCTGAGTGTTGAGTTTTAAGCCAACTTTTTCACTCTCCTCTTTCACTTTCATCAAGAGGCTCTTTATTTCTTCTTCACTGTATGCCATAAGAGTGGTATCATCTCTATATCTGAGGTTATTGATATTTCTCCCAGCAATCTTGATTCCAGTTTTTGCTTCATTCTGCCTAGCATTTTGCATGATGTACTCTGCATATAAGTTAAATAACCAGGGTGACAATATATAGCCTCAACATTCCTAAATTGGAATCTGTAACCCTAACCTGTATGTTGTTCCATGTCTGGTTCTCATTGTTACTTCTTGACCTGAATACAGATTTCTCAGGAGGCAAGACAGGTGGTCCTTGGTATTCCCATCTCTTGAAGAATTTTCCACAGTTTTTTGTGATTCACATAGTCAAAGCTTTGGTGCAGTCAATAAAGCAGAGTAGGTGTTTATCTGGAATTCTCAAGCTTTTTTGATGATACAATGGATATTAGCAATTTGATCTCTGGTTCCTCTGCCTTTTCTAAATCCAGCTTCAATGTCTGGAAGTTCACAATTCACGTCCTGGTGAAGCCTGACTTGCAGAATTTTGAGAATTACTTTACTTGTGTGTGAGATAAGTGCAATTGTGCGGTATTTTGAACATTCCTTGGCATTGCCTTTCTTTGGGATTGGAATGAAAACTGACCTTTTCCAGGCCTGTGGCCACTGCTGAGTTTTCAAATTTGCTGCCATATTGAGTGCAGCACTTTAAAACCATCATCTTTTAGGATATGAAATAGATCAACTGGAATCCCATCACCTCCACTAGCTTTGTTTGTAGTGATATTTCCTAAGGCCCACTTGACTTCTCATGCCAGGATGTCTGACTCTAGGTGAGTGATCACACCATTATGGTTATCTGGGTCATGAAGACCTTTTTTATATAGTTCTTCTTGCCACCTCTTCTTAATATTTTGGTCATTACATGTATGTTAATTTTTCCAGCCCTAAATAACTTGTTCAAAAAGTTATACTTTATGTGGCTTATAAGCAATATATAGTTTTTTTTTAAACACTCAAGCCTGACAATCCTGTTTTATTTGGAGAGTTATTCCAATGACATGTATATAATTACTCAGATTTAAAAAATTTCTGTTACTCTTTGTTTTGTAATTATTCCAGATATTTTATTATATTTTTAAGATCTCCTGTCATGGCTTTCTTTATGATCTGACTGTGTGTTTTATTTATTGTTCTATTTCCCAGGCATAGCTGTACATTTAAAGTTGTTTAATGATTAACAAGGATTACAACATACTTCATGAACAGTCAATGACTAACATAAAGCTTTACTTTTATAAATCCCTATCCAGTATAAAGATTTTAGAACTTCTTAATATGTATTACATCAACCCTGGGATTTCTTTGGAAGGAATGATGCTAAAGCTGAAACTCCAGTACTTCGGGCAACCTCATGCGAAGAGTTGACTCATTGGAAAAGACTCTGATGCTGGGAGGGATTGGGGGCAGGAGGAGAAGGGGATGACAGAGGATGAGATGGATAGATGGCATCACGGACTCGATGGACGTGAGTCTGAGTGAACTCCGAGAGATGGTGATGGACAGGGAGGCCTGGCGTGCTGCGATTCATGGGGTCGCAAAGAGTCGGACACGACTGAGTGACTGAACTGAACTGAACCGACATATATTATATGAAATGGGCCTCTGAAAAAGGGCCTTTAGAATTTTCTTTAATATGTGAATATTATTGATTATATACCAGGTAAATTAGAAGTGGTCAAACAGGAGATGGCAAGAGTAAACATCGATATTTTAGGAATCAGTGAACTAACATGGATGAAGTAATTCAATGACCATTATAACTACTTCTGTGGGCAAGAATCCCTTAGAAAAAATGGAGTAGCCATCATAGTCAACAAAAGAGTCCCAAGTGCAGTTCTTGGGGGCAATCTCAAAAATGACAGAAGGATCTCTGTGTGTTTCCAAACAAGTCAATCAATATCACAGTAATCCAAGTCTATGTTCCAACCAGTAATGCTGAAGAAGCTGAAATTAAATGGTTCTATGAAGACCTACAAGACCTTCTAGAACTAACACCCCAAAAAGTTAGTTCTTTTATATGTCCTCTTCATCATAGAGGACTAGAATGCAAAAGTAGGAAGTTAAGAGATACGTGGAGTAACAGGCAAATTTGTCCTTGGAGTACAGAATGAAGCAGGGCAACAGCTAACAGGGTGTCAAGACTGCCTCGACAAGCAGGGTTTCCGAAAGCAGGATACAGTGAGAGAATGAGAAATGAAATAAAAGAATTCAGAGAAAAGTGAGCATCAGGGGACCAACACCACTCCAAGGTAAAGGTGCAGATACTGAATCCAAGACAGCTTTATTATACTTTCAGCCATGAAGGAAAGAATATGCAGGGAGTTAAGCTGTAACTCACTGGCCTTCAGGGCCAAAGAACAAAGTGATCATTAACCAGTGAGTAACTAAGAAACAGTGATCTCATATACACCCATGGTGGATTCATGTCAATGTATGGCAAAACCAATACGGTATTGTAAAGTAAAATAAAGTAAAAATTAAAAAAAATAAAAATCAGTAACTCAGACTGATATTCTTATCTATAGATTTTCCACCAGATATGTAAATCATGTGACTCTGACACGCCAGTTGAGAAACAGTCTGGGGTCAGTTTTCCAACCCCAGGACATATCTTGTTTTCAAGACTATGAACTGTACCCTCTGGAATTGTTCCAAGACTCTCATGCCTTATAGCATCCAGTTTATCAATAATTATAAATTTCTTTTGTGGCCCTTGCTGGGGCCTGCTTTTCTTTTATTTTTCCTGTCTCCTACAATAGAGCTTTGCCAAGAGAATGCAAGGGTTATACCAAACATCCTCTTCCAACAACACAAGAGAAGACTCTATACATGAACATCACCAGATGGTCAATATTGAAATCAGATTGATTATATTCTTTGCAGCCAAAGAGGGAGAAATTCCATACAGTCAGCAAAACAAGACTGGGAGCTGACTGTGGCTCAGAGCATGAACTCCTTATTGCCAAATCAGACTGAAATTGAAGAAAGTAGGGAAAACTACTAGACTATTCAGGTATGACCTAAATCAAATCCCTTACAATTATACAGTAGAAGTAACTAACAGAATCAAGGGGTTAGATCTGACAGACAGAGTGCCTGAAGAACTATGGACGGAGGTTCATGACATTGTACAGAAGGCAGGGATCAAGATCATCCCCAAGAAAAAGAAATGCAAAAAGGCAAAATGGGTGTCTGAAGAGGGCTTACAAATAGCTGAGAAAAGATGAGAAGTGAAAGGCAAAGGAGAAAAGGAAAGATATACCCATTTGTATGCAGAGCTCCAAAGAATAGCAAGGAGAGATAAGAAAGCCTTCCTCAGTGATCTGTGCAAAGAAATAGAGGAAAATAATAGAATGAGAAAGACTAGAGGTCTCTTCAAGAAAGTTAGAGATACCAAGGGAACATTTCTTGCAAAGATGGACACAATAAAGGGCAGAAATGCTATGGACCGAACAGAAGCAGAAGATATTAACAAGAGGTGGCAAGAATACACAGAAGAACTACAGAAAAAAGATTTTCATGACCCAGATAATCACGATGGTATCATCAATCACCTAGAGCCAGACATCCTGGAATGTGAAGTCAAGTGGGCCTTAGGCAACATCACTACGAACAAAGCTAGTGGAGGTGATGGAATTCCAGTTGAGCTATTTCAAATCCTAAAGGATGATGCTGTGAAAGTGCTGCATTCAATATGTCAACAAGTTTGGAAAACTCAGCAGTGGCCGCAAGACTGGAAAAAGTCAGTTTTCATTTCAATCCCAAAGAAAGACAAAGCCAAAGAATGTTCAAAATACTGCACAATTGCACTTATCTCACAAGCTAGAAAAGTAATTCTCAAAATTCTGCAAGCCAGGCTTCAACATGACATGAACTGTGAGCTTCCAGATGTTCAAGCTGGATTGAGAAAAGTCAGAGGAACCAGAGATCAAATTGCCAACACACACTGGATCATCAAAAAAGCGAGAGAGTTACAGAAAATCAACTACTTCTGCTTTATTGACTACACCAAAGCCTTTGACTGCATGGATCACAACAAACTGGAAAATTCTTCAAGAGATGGGGATACAAGACCACTTGACCTGCCTCCTGAGAAATCTGTATTCATGTCAAGAAATAACAGTTAAAACCAGACATGAAACAACATACAGATTTCAATTTGGGAATAGAGTATGTCGAGGCTGTATATTGTCACCTTGCTTATTTAACTTATATGCAGAGTACATCATGCAAAATGCTGGGCTGGATGAAGGACAAGGTAGAATCAAGATTGCCAGAAGAAATATCAATAACCTTAGATATGCAGATGACACCACCCTTATGGCAGAAAGTGAAGAAGAACTAAAGAGCCTCTTGATGAAAGTGAAAGAGGAGAGTGAAAAAGCCGGCTTAAACTCAACATTCAAAAAACAAAGATCATGGCATTGGGTACCATCACTTCATGGCACATAGATGGGGAAACAGTGAAACAGTGAGAGACTTTATTTTCTTGGACTCCAAAATCACTGCAGATGGTGACTGTAGCCATGAAATTAAAAGGCACTTGCTCATTGGAAGAAAAGTTACGACTAATCTAGACAGCATATTAAAAAGCAGAGATATTACTTTGCCAACAAATATCTGTTTAGTCAAAGCTATGGTTTTTCCAGTAGTCATGTCTGGATGTGAGAGTTGGACTATAAAGAAAGCTGAGCACCAAAGAATTGATGCTTTTGAACTGTAGTGTTGGAGAAGACTCTTGAGAGTCCCTTGGACTGCAAGAGGATCCAACCAGTAAATCCTAAAGGAGATCAGGCCTGAATATTCATTGGAAGGCCTGATGTTGAAACTGAAACTCCAATACTTTGGCCACCTGTNCCAAAGAATTGATGCTTTTGAACTGTAGTGTTGGAGAAGACTCTTGAGAGTCCCTTGGACTGCAAGAGGATCCAACCAGTAAATCCTAAAGGAGATCAGGCCTGAATATTCATTGGAAGGCCTGATGTTGAAACTGAAACTCCAATACTTTGGCCACCTGTGGGCAAAAACTGACTCATTGGAAAAGACCCTGATGGTGGGAAAGATTGAAGGCAGGAGAAGAAAAGGACAACAGAGGATGAGACGGTTGGATGGCATCACCACCTCGATGGACGTGAGTTTGAGCAAACTCTGGGAGTTGTTGATGGACAGGGAAGCCTGGCATGCTGAAGTCCATGGGTTCATAGAGAATCAGACACACTTGGTACCTGAACTGAACTGATACATTATGTCAGGTTTTTAAATCAAAAACAATACATCAAGCATCTCTATTTGTCTTCAGTGAGAGAGCTGTTCAATGTTACTGTACATGCCATTAATAGAAATAAAGTTTCA
The DNA here is from genome assembly GCA_006410635.1 of Cephalophus harveyi. Taxonomy (NCBI): domain Eukaryota; kingdom Metazoa; phylum Chordata; class Mammalia; order Artiodactyla; family Bovidae; genus Cephalophus; species Cephalophus harveyi. The sequence goes on from SJYT01083662.1 coordinate 289,502, forward strand.
ACATGTCTTGTTAAGATAAATGTATGAATGAGTGAAATCACAGAATTTTCAAACTATCTCCAAAATCCTTCACTATCAATAAAATTAGTGTCAGTAGATTTTCCTAAATAATTTATTTTTGACCTGGAGATAACATAAAAGACAATAGGTCCATTTGTCTCTTGTAATTCAAATTCCTCTTGTGAGTGTTTGTGACTTTCTCCCACTGGTCCTTCACAGATTACATTTAAAATACTGAAGTTTTTGTATTGATGCACATATTTCAGTTTCTGGCTAAATGCTCTCTGAGAAGCTTGAAAACACTGTCCCTCCATTGTCATATTTTCTTTTCTTCCTTCTCTTTAGGAAAACATTGATTTGCCTCCATGGTGGTCCCAGTAGAAGCATGATTATATTTTTGTCTACTTCCTTGTTGATATACTGTGCTAGCATCATTGATAAGTCCAGTACTGTTCTGGGATAGCTGGCAGCTGCCACCGCAGATAGCAGGGAGGATGGGTGGGGTCTAAAAGCGTAAAAATGCATTATAAGTAAGTAGCTGTTGTTCAGTCACTAAGTCATGTCTGACTCTTTACGACCCCATGGACTGCAGCATGCCAGGCCTCCCTATCTTTCACCATCTCCTGGAGTTTGCTTAAACTCATGTCCATTGAGTCAGTGATGCAATCAAATCATCCCATCCTCTGTCACCCCCTTCTCCTCCTGCACTCAATCGTTCCCAGCATCAGGGTCTTTTCCAATGAATAGGCTCTTCACTTCAGGTGGCCAAAGTATTGGAGCTTTAGCATCAGTCCTTCCAATGAATATAAGACCAATGGACAATTTTTCATCAAAGGAAAATCTCAACTTCCTATCCAAATTAGTGAACATACATTTTGTTTATGTCAGTTGAAAATATCCTATGAGCAAATTAAATTTGCTGCATCTTAAATTGATACTTATAATTCTGGTACATCACCATATGGTAGAATTTTAGCACAAGAAGAGGCAAGAATTTTGACTTCTTGTAACTGTTCTTAGAATTCTCAAGTATTTTGTGTATTGTCCTCAAGAGCTTGCATCTATTAGCATCTACTTTAAAATATCACAAAAAAAGGGTAATCCTTTAAGTGTTACTGTGAACATGAGTCTGTTCTTAGTGAACTCTCCACCACAAATTTCCTTTTAAAATATCCACTTCTTCAATCTTCCATGTAAGCTTGTGTGCACAAGTGTGTGTACACCTTCCACCAAAGTTCTCTTGAGAAATCACTTTTAGATCATTAAGGAAAAGTCAACATTCTAACCTGCAGTCACCATTCCACATAAATTAACTTTATTCCCATTGTTCTAGACATATTTCCCAGTTACCCCTTTTTTGATTTTTATCATATATCAGTGTCTGATAACTTGCAGAGCTTGCAAAGCCTGTAGGTTTTTTCCCTCAAAATCAATTCAGTTCAATTCAACTCGATATTTGCTGAGTGCCTGCTTGAAAGCATAAGTCAGCTAATGTCGTTCCCCTGTTCAAAGCACATCAATATTTCTCATTTCACTCAGAGTAAACACCAAAACCATGATAGGAGCCCACAAGACCCTCTGTTATGTGCCCCCTTCTCTCCCTGCCTGGCCTTTCACCAACTATAACCCCAGGGTCAGTGAAATCCTTGCCATCATTCCAGCAAACAAGCTGCCCACCTACAGCCTGTATTTTTTATTCCTATTCCTATATTTAATATCTACATTACTAGCCTTCTAGCTTCTTACAAGTAATTTACCAAATGTCACCTTTCAAGTAAAGCCTACCCTGGGAATGGTGTATAAAAGCTTAATTAAGAAGCCTCTCCTTCCCACGCACTGGCCACACTTAAATAACGGAATAGCTTTGGACCCTTGCTTTCTTAGAACTCATATAGGGAGGTATGGTGACCTCTGTGTGTGTCTGTGTGTGTGTGTGTGTGTGCGTGTGCGTGTATGTGAGTGTGTTAGTCACTCAATTGTGTCTGACTTTTTGCCAGCCCATGGACTGTAGCCCACCAATCTCCTCTGTTCATGGAATTTTCCAGGCAAGAATATTGGAGTGAGTAGAAAATATTGGAATATTTCCTTCTCCAGGGGATCTTCCAGACCCAAGGATCAAATGTGCATCTCCTGCATTGCAGGCAGATTTTCTATCATCTGAGCCACCAGGGAAGCAATCTGGGTAGACAACAAATGACAAATACTGTAAATTAGTAAATTTTAGAAGATGTTAGAATGGGACTACACAATGGCGATGAACTACAAAAGTATGGGAGGAAGGACTCAGGTCTCTGGAAGCAGGACAGGGAGGGGACACAGGCCACCATTTTAGAAAAGTGATTGGGGAATGAGACAATAGTATCATGTATTTCGTATTTCTAAAGTCAGTTGATAATTTGATACTATAGTAACATGCTAAAGATACAAGTTCTGAAATTCTATTTCAGTAAAAAATAGAACTAACCGCACCTGGTAAGAGCAGAAAAAACAATATCATAAATGAAAAAGATTCTCCATGTTTCAGGAAAGTCTTAAGCCTTAAGACCCTTTATAACATAAAAGAAAAGTAATGGTTCCATGAAAATACTTGTGGAATCACAATCAAATGCCAAATTGACACAAAGATTAACTGCTGAGGGAGAAAGCTGCTGACTTGGACAGCTGTATAATCTAATTACCAACTGAGATTTTCAGCCAGGTTTATAGTACAGGGAATACAGAGGAATTTTTGCCTTAAAGCCAGTAAAATCATGGATATGCTATTTTCATAAATTTTATAGAGTTTTTAAAATGGCTAATTGGAGGCATACTGGAATCTCCCGTGAGATTAGCCAAAGATAAGGAGCCATGAAAACAAAAGATTTCACTTCACCAGATGCCAGAGTGCTCTAATCTACAATAATTAATACTGTGAGGAGTTGAAACCAGTACACAAAGAGGCAAATGGAGCCAAAGACCTCAGAACAACCCTCTCATGTGCACAGTCATGTGGAAACAGGGGTCTTTTCACTAAATAGTGTTTGAAACAACTGCAGGTCCATACTCAAAAGAAGAAAAAGAAAAAAAATAATACTGCATCATATTCTTAACAAAAATGATTTCCAGATAGATCATTCATTTAATTATGAAAATACATCAGTTGTGGTTTCTTTAAGAAGAATTTAAGAAATTAACATGGGAAAAATTTCTGAAGCACTAGTTAAGTACTACATAAAAAGCTTCAACCATTTTTATAATAGATAAATCAGACTACATTAAATTAGACTTTTGGTCCATATTGGGCTTCCCTAGTAACACAAATGGTAAAGTGTCTGCCTGCAATGAGAGAGTCCTGGGTTTGACCCCTGGGTCAGGAAGATCTCCTGGAGAAGGAAATGGCAAGCCACTCCAGTACTCTTGCCTGGAAAATTCCCTGGACAGAGGAGACTTGTAGGCTATAGTTCATGTGGTCGCAAAGAGTCAGATATGACTGAATGACTTCACTTGGTCCACATTATTTGTAGTCCAGGGGGCTGCTAGTGATAAAAAGCCTGCTCGCCAATGCAGGAGATATAAGAGACATCTAATTCAATCCTTGGGTTGGGAAAATCCCCTAGAGGAGGAAATGGTAACCTACTATAGTATTCTTGCCTGGAGAATTCGATGTCCAGAGAAACCTGGTGAGCTAGAGTCCATGGGGTCACAAAGAGTGGGACATGACTGAGTGACTGAGCACCATATTATATAAAGAGTGAAAAAACAGGCCCCATGTTGGAAGGCAGGATTGGCAATGCTTGTAATCAACAGAGGCCTTGAGTCTATAATACAGAGAGAACTCAATATCAATTGAAAAAAAATTGGAAAAAACTAAATACCAATTGACTCCATCAAAAAATACACAAGCATTCATAAGAAGCACATATAAGTAAGTTAATGAACAACTGAACACTGTTCATTTGGCATCATGAGTTTTCATGGAATAAGCTGGTTTCTCTTTGCATCCTTTTCAGTGTCACCTTAAAGAATGGTGACACTGAAAACAGAGAGATGGGAGGCAGTCCTAAGATGGCAGAGCAATAGGACGGGGAGACCACTTTCTCCCCTACAAATTCATCAAAAGAACATTTAAACGCTGAGTAAATTCCACAAAACAACTTCTGAATGCCGACAGAGGATATCAGGCACCCAGAAAAGCAGCCCATTGTCTTCAAAAGGAGGTAGGAAAGAATATAAAAGACAAAAAAAGAGGCAAAAGAGGTAGAGTAGCTCCGTTCCGGGAAAAGTGAAAGTGAAAAGACTGTACCTTACCAGGCTCCTCTGTCCATGGGATTTTCCAAGCAATAGTACTAGAGTGGATTGCCATTTCCTTCTCCAGGGGATCTTCCCAAACCAAGGATTGAACCCTGGTCTCCCACGTTGTAGACAGACACTTTACCATCTGAGCCACCAGGGAAGTCCCTTTCCATCCCAGGAAGGGAGTCTTAAAAGAGAGAGGTTTCCAAACACCAGGAAACACTCTCACCCGAGTCTGTGGCAAGCCTTGGAAGCACAGAGGGCAACATAACAGGGAGGAGAAATAAATAAATAATTAAAACACACAGATTACGAGCCCAACGGTAACTCTCCCAGCAGAGAAGCATTGCAGACGCCTGCACCCACCACTAGCAAGCAGGGGCTGGGCAGGGAGGCGCAGGCTGCATTGCTTAGAGTAAGGACTGAGACTGAACGCCCCGAGGGCAATCTGAGCAAACTAACTTGGGCTAGCAAACCAGACTGTGGGATAACTACCATGTGAAAAGCCAGCCCTAACCTAAGACACTGCCAGGTCCGCACACAGAACAAAGGACTGAACAGAGATAGCCAGCTGCAGACCATCCCCCTCCAGTGACAGGCAGCCAGAGCCAGAAGGGGGCAATCGCAGCCCCAGAGAGACATTATCTACAAAACTGTAGGAAGGCATCTTTGCTAACTAAGACTTCTTGGGGTTCTGGACAGTCAACATCCGCCTGAGAAGGTGCTCTGGTTGTATACCCAGAAAACCGAGTGGCAGGGACAGGGTAAGCGATAAGTCGCAGTGACCGTGCTCACTAAACACCTCATCACCTGAACTGCTCGGATCTGGGAAGGGCACAAAACGCAGGGCCAACCAAGTCTGCACCTCTGAGGACTACCCGAGTGCATGACCCTGAGCAGCTTAGACCTGGGAGGTGCATGAAGCCCAGGGCTGGCCTCGGATGGTTCCCGGTGGAGCAACATAGAGCCTGAGAAGTGTGGGCAGGGAGGGTACATGCGCCGTGAGTGGGGGCAGGCCCAGTGTGACTGAGGCACTGCAAGCACACACCAGTGTTACTTGTTTGCAGCGTCCCTCCCTCCCCACTGCACGACTGAACAAGCGAGCCTAAAAAAAGTGTCCACCACCACCCACTTTGTGTCAGGGCAGAAATCACACACTGAAGAAACCAGGAAACAGAAGAAGCTAAAACAGAGGGAACCTCCTTGGAAGTGACAGGTGCAATAAATTAAAACCCTGTCATTAGTACTGACTACATAAGAAGGAGCCTATAGATCTTAAGAAATATAAGCCAGACCAAGGAACTATCTGAAAATGAACTGATTCCACAATACCCACAACAACACCAGAGAAACTCCTAGTTTTTTACAATCATTCTTTTATTTTAATTTTTAAGTCCTCTATTACTCCTTTAATTTTCACTTTTATAACCTACTATTACTTTGCAAAAAAAAAAAAGACCCTATTTTTAAAAAAAAACTTCATATATATATATTTAAAATAATTTTTGTGACTTTTTTCTCTTTCTTTTTTTTTCTTCTTTTCTTTAAATTGTATTTTTGAAATTCAAACCTCTACTCTAGATTTTTAATCTTTGCTTTTTGGTATTTGTTATCAATTTTGTACCTTTAAGAACCCAATGTTCAGTACCCATTTTTACTTGGGAGCGACTGGCTTGATGGCTCTCTCCTCTTTTGGACTCTCTTTTTTCTCTATCAGGTCGCCTATGTCACCTCCCTACACTCTCTTTTCTCTACCCAACTCTGAGAATTTCTGTGTGTTCCAGATGGTGGAGAACACTTAGGGAACTGATAACTGGCTGGATCTGTCTCTCTCTTTTTGATTCCCCCCTTTAATCCTCTTGGCCACCTCTGTCTCCTTCCTCCCTCTTCTCTTCTCTGTATAACTCCATGAACATCTCTGAGCGGTCCAGTTGTGGAGTGCACATAAGGAAGTGATTATTGGCTAGCTTGCTCTCTCCTCTATTGATTCCACCTCATCTCATTCGGGTCACCCATAACTCCCTCCTCCCTCTTCTCTTCTCCATGTAACTCTGTGAACCTCTCTGGGTGTCCCTCACTGTGGAGAAACTTTTCATCTTTAACCTAGATGTTTTATCAATGGAGCTGTATAGAAGGAGAAGTCTTGAGACTACAGTAAAAATAAGACTGAAAACCAGAAGCAGGAGGCTTAAGTCCAAGCCCTGAGAACACAAGAGAAATTCTGACTCCAGGGAACATTAACTGACAGGAGTTCATCAAATGCCTCCATGCCTACACTGAATCCAAGCACCACCCAAGGGCAAACAAGTTCCAGAGCAAGACATACCACACAAATTCTCCAGCAACACAGGAACACAGCCCTGAGCTCCAATATACAAGCTGCCCAAAGTTACTCCAAAACCATTGACATCTCATAACTCATTACTGGACACTTCATTGCTTTCCAGAGAGAAGAAATCCAGCTACACCCACCAGAACACTGACACAAGCTTCGCTAACCAAGAAACCTTGACAAGCCACCCACAGCAAGGAAACTCCACAATAAAGAGAACTCCACAAACTGCCAGCATGCAGAAAGGACACCCCAAACTCAGCAATATAAACAAGATGAAGAGACAGAGGAATACCCAGCAGGTAAAGGAACAGGATAAATGCCCACCAAACCAAACAAAAGAGGAAGAGAGAGGGAATCTACCTGAGAAAGAATTCTGAATAATGATAGTGAAAATGATCCAAAATCTTGAAATCAAAATGGAATCACAGATAAACAGCCTGGAGACAAGGATTGAGAATATGCAAGAAAGGTTTAACAAGGATCTAGAAGAAATAAAAAAGAGTCAATATATAATGAATAATGCAATAAATGAGATCAAAAACACTCTGGAGGCAACAAATAGTAGAGCAGAGGCAGAAGATAGGATTAGTGAATTAGAAGATAGAATGGTAGAAATAAATGAAACAGAGAGGAAAAAAGAAAAACGAATTAAAAAAAATGAGGATAATCTCAGAGACCTCAAGGACAGTGTTAAACGCCCCAACATTCGAATCATAGGAGTCCCAGAAGAAGAAGACAAAAAGAAAGACCATGAGAAAATACTTGAGGAGATAATAGTTGAAAACTTCCCTAAAATGGGGAAGGAAATAATCACCCAAGTCCAAGAAACCCAGAGTGCCAAACAGGATAAACCCAAGGCGAAACACCCCAAGACATATATTAATCAAATTAACAAAGACCAAACACAAAGAACAAATATTAAAAGCAGCAAGGGAAAAACAACAAATAACACACAAGGGGATTCCCATAAGGATAACTGCAGATCTTTCAATAGAAACTCTTCAGGC
>SJYT01083662.1:301585-323802 GCA_006410635.1 Cephalophus harveyi
AAAAAATCTGCATTTTGTATAATGGGAATTTATGAAATTAGTCTGAATTCAGAGGTGAGAGACACAATTATCATATTATTCTTCTTTCCATTGGTTTTACTTCTATTTTTATTAGATAACTGATTTTTTTCTTTTTAACTTGTATTATTAAAGATTAGAAATCATGGCTTTGATTTTTATATTAATTACACATATTTTTTCAGTTTGTTTTTGTGTGTCAATTTTGTATAACGTGCCTATGCTTGAAAAACATAATGCCAATGTCTTTCCTGCCTTTTCCTTTAAGCATTATTACATATGAAAATAATATTTGCAGCTCTTGCAGTTCTGTTAGGCACATGGTTTGGCATCACCCTTTTTGACAGAAGATCCGATATGTGCAAAGCCTTGTATCTGACATTAGCAACGATGTAAGAATTCAAAGACCAGACTTGTGAATAAGACCCTCATGACGGACCAGTCCATTCTGAAGGAGATCAACCCTGGGATTTCTTTGGAAGGAATGATGCTAAAGCTGAAACTCCAGTACTTTGGCCATCTGATTAGAAGAGTTGACTCATTGGAAAAGACTCTGATGCTGGGAGGGATTGGGGGCAGGAGGAGAAGGGGAGGACAGAAGATGAGATGGCTGGATGGCATCACGGACTCGATGGACGTGAGTCTGAGTGAACTCCGAGAGATGGTGATGGACAGGGAGGCCTGGCGTGCTGCGATTCATGGGGTCGCAAAGAGTCAGACACGACTGAGCAACTGAACTGAACTGAACGGTGCCCGGGCACGCAATTGCTTCATAAACGCTCAGGATGCCTCCGAGGCATTCACTGTATGAAGCTACATGGCTCATCCAAGGATGGTCACCTTCATTCTCTCCAGGAAACCTGGGGACTCTGCTTTTGATTCCTGTACTTCAGCAGTAACTGTTCCGTTCTTTGATATTTTACCCACCACACAAAATGTCCATGCTTAATTTTTTTTTAATGAGTTTTCTGAAAATTTTTAAAGGAAAATTAAAATCACTTGATGTATCCTGCATTAATGGCCCTCTTTCACATATATTGGTAATGTACATCTTCAAGTGTTCCCATAGATAGATGGATTGACTGAGAGGAAGGAGACAGATATAGATATCAAATGTAATTTCCAAATGATTTGTTACCATGCTATGGATTTACCCTGGCTTGCCTGGTGGCTCAGAAGGTAAAGCATCTGCCTGCAATGAGGGAGACCTGGGTTCGACCCCTGGGTTGGGAAGATCCCCTGGAGAAGGAAACGGCAACCCACTCCAGTACTCTTGCCTGGAGAATCCCATGGACGGAGGAGCCTGGTAGGCTACAGTCCATGGGGTTGCAAAGAACTGGACATGACTGAGTGACTTCCCTTCACTTTTATGGATTTACCCAGCCAAAAACTTAAATGAAGCTGAAAAGTTGGTTACAATGTTTAAATTTTGGCTGGTTCTCCCACACACCTCCAGGGTTAACTTGGTCCGTCTTCAAGATTCACCCCCTGACAGTTCACCAACCACAGGCCTCACGCGCCCCCTTGAGTTCCCAAGTTCCCTCTGAGCTGAATGGATAAAGGTGCCCGGTGTAGTCAGTGAGACCATGTGGGCACCCCAGTGAGCAATGCCCAAGTAGCCCGATAAACTGACACCACCATGGATCAGCGTTCCCTGGAGTCACACATGATACAGACTGCACACTCGACTCTCAGAAACTCCGCAGGGAAAGGGGGGCAGGTAAGCGGGTGATGCAAGTCCTTCTGGCGTGGAAGTCACGCCTGTGTTTGGAGGTTGTCACAGAAACCAGAGAACACTTGTACCTCTGAAAGTCCATTCTCCACTGACAACGTCGAGGTGGTTGGCATCCTGAGATAGCCCACCTGGCCCAAGCATTCACAGAAAGGTAAACGTGGACAGAGTCGTTCTAAGGCAGGCTGAGGTAAAGCGTCTTATTTGAGAACTACAGAAGCAGTCTATTGTGGTCTTCATCTTGCAAATGGTGAAGGATGCATGCAGAGGTTACTCAAAGTCAGGGGCAGAGATGGACCTTGGCGTCAGACTTTGTACTCTCTCACCTTTCACCATGTATTTGCTTAACAAATGATTTATCCAGTTAAATGCACATCCCCATTACTGTTGGTGAATAAGGCTGATAATCGACATATTCAATAAGTAAAAGTTACATCAAAGGGTCAAATTATTTCAATACAATTGCCAAGTTAACAAAAGATAAGAAAAGTGCCACGGATTTTGAGAAAAATCAGAAGTGACCAGTGACAACCGATTTACTATTGAATCATTAAAAGACTTGAATACATTTTCATGTATCAAGTTGTATCCCAGTGCAGGGAAGCATTTAATTAGGGATATTCATCTCAAATAAATATGTAATTTATAGACTTTATTTTTAAAGTTTATAAATTATTTAGAGATTAGTAGAGTGATTTGATGAATGATTTGCATAACATATTACTTGATAAGCAATTATGTCACAAAGTTCTTTTAATAAAAATGCATAAATTTAATCTTGATATATTTACATAAATTTACATTCCTTTACTTGTTTTTATACTTTAAGTGTCACTAGATGTATCACCATTTACTCAGCTGTTTCCCTATGATGGATATTAATTTCATTCCATTTGCTATCATAAATAATGTTTTGATACATGCTTCTTTAAGTACATGTGCTGATATTTATATAGAAAAGATTCCCGGGAGTAGAATTGTTGGGTTGAAATAAATACACTTTTAATTGTAATGTGTATTACAGAAGAGCTATTTGCAAAGAATAACAATTTACATTTTGAAGAAAATGTATCAGAGGGCCATGAGGCTGACATCCCCCCTTGGCAATATTATCCTTTTTCAAATTGTTTCTAGGCAGATAAGTGGCAAATAATATCTCACTGTTGTTTTAATTTATATTTTCTGACAACTTGGGAGTTTGAATTTTATTCATGTGCTTATTTCCATCAGGATTCAGCCACTCCCTGAAATTCTGTTGCACTTCATCAGATTTCCTGTGACTTTCTCTTAAAAATAAGCCACTTATGGTGTCCTCTGCCATTTCTTCCCCAACCTGTCTATGAGAAGAGTTTCTTCCCCAACCTGCAGCCACCTATCCTAGAGTTAGTCCTCTTGATTAGCTTAACTTCTCAGGAAAAATCTAGGATGGGTATTCTCTTGTGACTTCCATCAACCTCAGCCTTTTCTTTCTTTCTTCTGTCCATCCATTCTATTCTTTTTATTGAGTTCTATTTTTCTGCAGCCTTTTAAGCCTACATATGTTAATAAACTTTTGATATCACATAGCCTGCATTCCAATACAAAGTCTTTATTCATTTTAGTTGCTGTAATTTGAAGAATAAACCTCTTTTTCTGATGTGAAACTCCCCACCATCATGCAGCAGAGAGGGGTAAAAGTCTTCTGAGGAACAGAAAAATCAACCAAGTCAAGCAGAATTAGGACCAAACCTGACTCATGGAGTGAGCCACGATGAATTCCTCCCTGACCTCAGCAACAACAGAACACAAAAGGAATGGAACAAGTGGCAAAGCCAAAACTTCCAACAGAGGAAAGAGAGAATTTAGCCTAAGAAAAATATTGACAAAAATAAATTGTAATGTGAGTATACTGTATAAGGAAAATCATTTAAGCAAATGTTGAACTTAAAAGCACAGCCAAGAAGAAGTGTACTTCCTTCAGAGAACTGAAGGAAAATATTGTCCATTTAGAGATAAGTTCATCAGACTATCTTACAGCCATGAAACATATCTGAGCCATGCATGCAAAGCTGCTTCAATCCTGTCTGAACCATGACCCTATGGACCGTAGCCCACCAGGCTCCTCTGTCCATGGGATTCTCCAGGCAAGAACACTGGAGTGGGTTGCCATTCCCTTCTCCAGGCGATCTTCCCAATCCAGGGATCGAACCCAGGTCACTTAAATCTCCTGCATTGGCAGGAGAGTTCTTCATTAGTGCCACTTGGGAAGCCTAAGAAGCCAGGCACATAGCCTTATGGGATCTAGCAACATGCTCTCTAAAAGCAACTTCTGATTTTATTTTGACTTAATTTGATTTTTTGCAGGAAGAGAGACAAGGCTGGAATGTGAATGCCCAATCAACACTGACAAGGGTAATACTTATCCATTTAACACATATTTACACTTAAGTTTCTAAATTATCCCTATAATTATTGTGAATATCATAAGCCTGCACCTGAGAAAAATTAATAAACTAACCATATTGAAGACTTGTTATTAAGATGATACAGCTGGGGAACAGCTATTGACCTATTATAAAACCTCATCCATATCACATCATTCTTCAGGGACCAGAATAAAACAAATGTCCTTTAAATTATTACAATTTCACACATGATCCCTGTAAAACTGAAAACATTTCCGCATTTAACCTGATAAAATATTATTATTTTTTAATACAGAGATTAATTTGTGACTCTCCTGGAAACATTAATTAAGCTATGTTTGTTAAGGACCCAATACTAATACAGTCAAGTCAAACAATTAAAGAATTATGCGTTAATTAGTTTATACAGTTTTTGTTGTGGTTGTTAAATATTTACAATATGACAAGAGGAATACATAATGAGTATTAAATTATCAATGTCCTTATGCTCAAGTCTGGGAGTGTAAATACACAAACAGGCAACTGACAGGTCATACGTGACAAAGAGAACTCCGATCATAATGTGTGTAGCAGGGAGCCTGGCAAACCAATCTGTGACTTCAGCAGCGATTGTCCCGGAAAGATCAGAGCTTGATCAACAATGGCCAGCTACCCTGTTTTGTCCCCTTTTCTTCCTTCTCCCTGCCTCCTCTGCTTCTAATTTATGAGCAAACAGGGAAAGCCAAATTTGCTCCCCAGGTCAGTCACATAGGATACCCTGCATCTGGTTAGCCACCTCCAACTTCCCTTCCCCCATGTCCATATCTTCCAATCAGAGAACTTGATCGGGTTATCACAGATGGTGATGACATGCGTCTGTTTCAGAAGTGTCATGCCCTTCTCTGCTTCCACCGGAGTCTGAATTTCTGTTTCAGATGTGATTCCTGTGATTCAAATGTGACTCATGTTTCTCAAGAACAAGGAACCTGCCCTACTTGCTTATGAATTGTCAATACCTGTCTCCAAGTACTGCTTCACATTATTTACTAAGTTAAAAAGAATGGAATAGCTGGACAGGTGTACCTGGAGAAAGGAGACCAGATGAGAACCTAGAGCCAGACATCCTGGAATGTGAAGTCAAGTGGGCCTTAGAAGCAATGCTACAAACAAAGCTAGTGGAGGTGATGGAATTCCAGTTGAGCTATTTCAAATCCTGAAAGATGATGCTGTGAAAGTGCTGCACTCTATATGCCAGCAAATTTGGAAAACTCAGCAGTGGCCACAGGACTGGAAAAAGTCAGTTTTCATTCCAATCCCAAAGAATGGCAATGCCAAAGAATGCTCAAACTACCGCACAATTGCACTCATCTAACACGCTAGTAAAGTAATGCTCAAAATTCTCCAAGCCAGGCTTCAGCAGTACATAAACCATGAACTTCCAGATGTCCAAGCTGGTTTTAGAAAAGGTAGAGGAACCAGAGATCAAAATGCCAATAAGTGGCAATATCCACTGGACTGCAGCATGCCAGGCCTCCCTGTCCATCACCAACTCCCAGAGTTTACTCAAACTCATGTCCATCGAGTTGGTGATGCCATCCTGCCATCTCATCCTCTGTCATCCCCTTCTCCTCCTGCCCCCAATCCCTCCCAGCATCACAGTCTTTTCCAATGAGTCAACTCTTCACATCAGGTGGCCAAAGTACTGGAGTTTCAGCTTCAGCATCAGTCCTTCTAATGAAAACCCAGGACTGGTCTTCTTTAGAATGAACTAGATGGATCTCTTTGCAGTCCAAGGGACGCTCAAGAGTCTTCTCCAACACCACAGTTCAAAAGCATCAATTCTTCAGTGCTCAGCTTTCTTCACACTCCAACTCTCACATCCATACACGACCACTGGATAAACCATAGCCTTGACTAGACGGACCTTAGTTGGCAAAGTAATGTCTCTGCTTTTCAATATGCTATCTAGTTATCTGAGGTTATTGATATTTCTCCTGGCAATCTTGATTCCAGCTTGTGCTTCTTCCAGCCCAGCATTTCTCATGATGTACTCTGCATAGAAGTTAAATAACCAGGGTGACAATATACAGCCTCGATGTACTCCTTTTCCTATTTGAAACCAGTCTGTTGGGAGAAACATCAATAACCTCATATATGCAGATCACACCACCCTTATGGCAGAAAGTGAAGAGGAGCTAAAAGGCCTCTTGATGAAAGTGCAAGAGAAGAGTGAAAAAGTTGGCTTAAAGCTCAACATTCAGAAAACTAAGATGAGAATTAAGTTTTGTAAATATTTTGATTACAAATTCTAGTGACTTAGTTTCTCTCTAGAAAATGACAACTCTTAAAGTTTTTCTCTAAAATAGGAAGCCACAAGATAAATCAGAATAATAGGGAAAATCAATTTGTTAATAACTTGACAAGAGAAAAGACTAAAAAGTGGGAAGAAGATAGGAGAAAGATAACTATCCTCCAGGTGTGAAATAATGAAGCAGTGGTAAGAGAAAGAGCAACATTTACCGAGCAGTTTCCATGAAGTACCAACCGAAACGAAAACAAAAATTGTAAAGTAATAAGCCTCCAATTAAAATAAATAAATTAATGTTTTCAAAAGGTAATGAGATTACTGTTGAAAGAATGTATATAGTTTTTGCCACTTTATCTCTTGATTCTCTAGGGAAACTTTAAAACTTCATTTACTTTATGGGACCCAGTTCATAGCCTCTGAAGATATCTTTCAAATGTAATGTTTGAGAGATAATAAGTTTTCCATTTTTAAATTCAGAGTTTAATGGGAAAAGCGAGATTAAAAAACCAAATATGTATGATTACACAAGTGGCAAAGCTTTTAACTTCTGCATATTAGTTAAGTTTCCAAAGAAAGATATTTATTTGTGTGAAAACCTAGAAAAAGTGTCACTGTTGCTATACCTTTATATCTGCCTTCATGCACAGGTTAGTTATTAGAGACATTTCAGATTAATTTGTGCCACTTTGTAAATTCTCCATATTTCACTGCTATATTGAAAAATGTAGTAAAAAATAAAACACATATATTCATAATACTATCCTCTTAATAGAGCAAGTGCTTCTATCTGTCATAGTGCAGAAGGAAGTATTTTTTGTCGGTGTTTTTTTTATTTTTTAACAGGACATGATTGGTAGATGCTTCTGCTGTTCTTATAAACTCTTTAAATTCTTCAGTGAAGCAGCAGCTGAGAATTCATTATCAGTGATAATTAATCTGGATAGGAGATGATTTAGCTACTTACAGGGAAAAATGCATTCAAGCAAAGCTCATGATCTGAGTAATTTAGAAAGTTACCTTTGATAAGACATAGCTGGTTGCTCTGGTTTCTGTCAGCAGAGAAAGAGGTTGACTGCAAATTTATATTGTTACTGAACTGATTCTGTTGAAAGATTTAATATTGATTTAGCCTGTAGTAACTTCTATTCTGAATACTGTTTTATTAAAACAGAATGCTTCCCCTGTCAGACTCAATAATGTTAATAAAATGTTTAGTCCTCTTGATCATGTGTATGTGCAGATCTATTTGAAAATTGGCAGTTCTATCAAATATAATAGAGGCAATAATATACTAAGAAAGTCCCTCTGGTCAGAATAACATATTATTAAATAAGATGCATTAAATATTAATGCAAAATTATATGAATAATATTTTAAAACACACAATTCACTTTATAAGATTTTCCAAGTTAAATTAAATTGTATAATATTTTACTCAAAGGGTCTTATAGAAATAACTTCACAATTTATATTACAAATGGAAAAGGAGAAACAGAATTAATTGGAGCTATCTAGAAAATTAAATCCCATGGACAGAGCAGCCTGGCAGGCTACAATCCGTGGGGTTGCAAGAGTTGGACATGATTTAGCGACTAAAGCACCATCACTAGAAATGAAATATTATGGACTTAAGCTATTGATTCTACATATTATCTATATTACATCAAAACACCAAGATATAACAAAAACAGAAAGTGGGGTTTAAATGGTTAAAAAAAAAATAATAAGTACAGGCAGTCCTAAATGATTGGTAGTTTCTAGTTCAAAAGATCTTTCAGTTGTTTAATATTTAGATTACATATTCACCGTGGAATTTTTTTTCACTTTTTTACAAATGGTAGAGATATTTCCAGGCCAGTCCATTTAACCTATAATGTCATTTACAAGCATGGGTTTTATTAGCCTGACTTTGGATCTTGGAAGCAGTACCATACAGGGAGGCATGAAAGCAATAGAGAAGCTTCTTTTCTGTTTTTCTTAATTTGATTTTTTTCTTTCTGTTCACAGACACAGCCTATGGTCATATTTTGATTCACAATTTTTTTTTTAGAATTTTTGCTTTTCTAGATTATTTAAAATGTTTATAGAAGTGTCATCCTCAACAGCACATTATAGCAACATGTTCAGGTTTGACGGACCTTTCAATGGCATCCATCTACAAAGTTAATTAGATTACCTAAGATATCCTAACACCCGCTGGATCATTGAAAAAGCAAGAGAGTTCCAGAAAAAACATCTATTTCTGTTTATTGACTATGCCAAAGCCTTTGACTGTGTGGCTCACAATGAACTGTGGAAAATTCTGAAAGAGATGGGAATACCAGACCACCTGACCTGCCTCTTGAGAAACCTATATGCAGGTCAGGAAGCAACAGTTAGAATTAGACATGGAACAACAGACTGGTTCCAAATAGGAAAAGGAGTACATCAGGCTGTATATTGTCACCCTGCTTATTTAACTTCTATGCAGAGTACATCATGAGAAACATTGGGCTGAAATAAGTACAAGCTGGAATCAAGATTGCCGGGAGAAATATCAATAACCTCAGATATGCAGATGACACCACCCTTATGGCAGAAAGGGAAGAGGAGCTAAAAGGCCTCTTGATGAAAGTGCAAGAGGAGAGTGAAAAAGTTGGCTTGAAGCTCAACATTCAGAAAACGAAGATCATGGCATCTGGTCCCATCACTTCATGGGAAATAGATGGGCAAACAGTGGAAACAGTGTTAGAGCTTATCTTTCTGGGCTCCAAAATCACTGCAGATGGTGATTGCAGCCATGAAATTAAAAGACGCTTACTCCTTGGAAGGAAAGTTATGACCAACCTAGATAACATATTGAAAAGCAGAGATATTACTTTGCCGACTAAGGTCCATCTAGTCAAGGCTATGGTTTATCCAGTGGTCATGTATGGATGTGAGAGTTGGACTGTGAAGAAGGCTGAGCACCAAAGAATTGATGCTTTTGAATTGTGGTGTTGGAGAAGTCTCTTGAGAGTCCCTTGGACTGCAAGGAGATCCAACCAGNAAAGCAGAGATATTACTTTGCCGACTAAGGTCCATCTAGTCAAGGCTATGGTTTATCCAGTGGTCATGTATGGATGTGAGAGTTGGAGTGTGAAGAAAGCTGAGTGCCGAAGAATTGATGCTTTTGAACTGTGGAGTTGGAGAAGACTCTTGGGAGTCCCTTGGACTGCAAGGAGATCCAACTGGTCCATTCTAAAGGAGAGCAGTTCTGGGTGTTCTTTGGGTGGAGTGATGGAGTACTTTGGCCACTTATGCAAAGAGTTGATTCATTGGAAAAGACTCTGATGCTTGGAGGGATTGGGGGAAGGAGGAGAAGGGGACGACAGAGGACGAGATGGCTGGATGGCATCACCAACTCAATGGACATGAGTTTGAGTGAACTCCAGGAGTTGGTGATGGACAGGGAGGCCTGGCGCACTGCAATTCATGGGGTCACAAAGAGTCGGAAACAACTGAGCAGTGAACTGACTGAACTGAAGATATCCTAAAGGCATCAAGAGGGAGGGAAAGAGCAAAACAAAAATATATAACCTTCACTGAATAGCTATTGCTGCTGTTGTTTAGTTGCTAAGTTGTGTCAAACTCTTTGCAACTCCATGGACTATATCCCTCCAGGCTCCTCCGTCTTTGGAATTTCCTAGGCAAGAATACTGGAGCGGGTTGTCATTTCCTTCTCTAGGGGGGTCTCCCTGATCCAGGGCTCAAACTCACATCTCCTGCTTGGCAGGCAGGTTGTTTGCCACTGAACCACTAGGGAAGCCTAAATAGCTAATAGCCGTGCTTATAAGATGGATAATGCAACGGCAGCCCACTCCAGTATTCCTGCATGAAGAATCCCAAGGAGAGAGGGGTCTCGTGGGCTACATCAACGGGGTCACAAAGAGTCAGACATGACTGAAGTGACAACGCGTGCTGATAAGAACGATGCAACTACCCCCAGATCTTCAAATACAGATAATATTTTTCTGTTAAAACATTCAGTAAATTTTTTTTTTAAATTCAGTAAATCCTCTGTGATGGAAGAAGATGGTGGTAACTAGAAACAAAATAACTTATGACTCTAGACTCAATGCTTCTTTGCAAATACATACTTACAAATATATGAATACATACACGGGTGCATGCATATGTGTACATGTGATATGCAACCCACTGTCAGTATTAGAAGATGAGGGGAGAGAAGGTGGAAGGGAGTGTCTTTACAGGGACAATTTTAGTCACATCCTGCCTTTTGAAACATGAAGTCCCAGTTATGTATCTTACACCATTCCCAAGAGGAAATTGGTCAACCCAGGTTAGGAAACTTATTATAAAGCAAGCAGCCATCTTTCTGAAAGGTGCCCTTCCTGGAGCAGCTCAGCAAAGACTTGGAAAGTGTCCTCCAGCTTATTTCTGACCATCAGCACCAGAGCCTGTCACTGTGGTAGGTGGTCTCTCTGCCCTGGGAAACATACCACATTTCATTCATGCACCTTCAAAGAGCACCAAGTAGCAAAGAAGTCCTGGGGCAGCTTTAATAAGAGTTGTGTTTTCTGTGAAAGCAGTTTTATGTCCAGGAAATTCCATGGGGATCATGGAGTCACATCCAGTCAGAGCTTCACTTGCTTGTGTGCAAGTAAGTGCTTCCGTCTCTCTCCCTGTTTTCCCCTCATCCCATTCAGAGATGTGAAACCTGCCTTCTCCTATCTATATAGTGTCAAAAAAAAGTGATTTGACATAAGGAAACCCATGGTTTTATTCCATTTCTGCCACTATCCAGCAGTGTCATGTATCAGACAATTTCCTTCTTTTTCTGCCCTTGACATGACAATGAAGTGCTTCGATCCTTGGAGTGAAATAGAATTGAGAGTCGCTTCTAAGAGCTGCAGCAGAAAATCGGTGAAGGATGAAGTGTTCCATGAGGAACTGGCTGATTGGCAGAATTCTACTGAGCTACCTTTTTAGCCCACTTTCCTACAACTTCCTCAAATATGTCCTGCAACAATTTCCTGAAATATGCCCTGCCAACCTGTGTTCTAACAGAGAGCATGAGCTCCAAGGTGAGGAGAGAGAGCTCACCCTTGGGCAAATAGAATAATTCATTGCAGGTGAATTTAGCACTTGTTCTGTTACTTATTTTCAAATTTACCCTTTACCTCCCTACTTTATTTTCATGATGCTACATTTTGCTTATGCAAGGAATTCCAAAGCAAATTAATATGACAGTCAATCTTCCTTCCATCCTAAACTCTAAAACTCTGAATTCCTTTACAAAGATCTCCCTAGTCAAAGCTATGGTTTTTCCAGTAGTGAGGTGTGCATTTGGACCATAAAGAAGGCTGAGTGCTGCTGAAGAATTGATGCTTTTGAATTGTGGTGCTGGAGAAGACCCTTCAGAATCCCTCGGACTGCAAGGAGATGGAACCAGTCAATCCTAAACGATATCAGTCCTGAAGATTCACTGGAAGGATTGAGGCTGAAACTGAAACTCTAATACTTTGGCCACCTGATACAGAGTCCACTTATTGGAAAAAAAAAAAAAAACCTGATTCTGGGAAAGACTGAGGGCAGGAGGAGAGGAAGTAACAGAGGACGAGCTGGTTGGATAGCATCACTGACTCAACTGACGTAAGTTTGAGCAAACTGCCGGAGATAGTGAAGGACAGGGAAGCCAGGTGTGCTGCAGTCCATGAGGTCACAAACAGCCAGACACATTTTAGCAACTGAACAATACAATGCAAAGATCTCATTCATATGCTATTTTTCCATCTATCTTAAATGTACATAGCATTATTTTACATCTTTTGACTCCAAGTATATATCACAGTAATTTCACCATATCTGAATAGACACATTTATCTTATTCTTCTGAATGGCTTTAGCAGTGTTGTACTTCATTAGACTGACATCATAATTATCTATCTGCCAAACTAGGGAGAGAATTATCCATTGTCTCCAGTCTTTTACTATGATTATGCCACAAAGACTTATACATATATCCATATGCCACAAAGTCTTATAAATATCTCCATATGTCTATTGGGAAAATGTCCACCAATGAAATTTCTGGATCAAAATTTAAATGTATTGTCATTATTCTGTCTAAATTGTGCCAGTTAGGACCTATGATAAATTTTCTCTCCATGGAATAAAATGTGCTGCATTGCAGATAAGTAGTCACTCAAGTTGGATGAAAACAGAGCAGTATTGTTTAGTGCACTGAATCTGATCAATGTATTTAAATCCCATAGTTTTAATTCAGTGGTAGACCGACTTGAAGACGTACAAATCCCCTTGTTTGAATTTCCCCACCTATAGATGTTTGTAAAAATACCTGCCTAGTAGACTCTTTCAAGTGTTTAATGAGATCATCTTTGCTAAAGTCATTTAAAACACTGTCTAGTACACAGTGATTCCTCAAAAAATGCCAACAGCTTCTCCACCATATCATCACCACCAACTACTCAATATTCATTTGCACCCACACTTTGACTGTCTGTCTGCCTAACAGTTTTGAGTGATGAGTATACCCTTACATTGTCAACTAATATTTTTCATTAAAAGCCTGGATGTTGAACTTCAGCTGCTAAATAATTCTCCTGCAATGCAGGAGACCCCAGTTGGATTCCTGGGTCAGGAAGATCCGCTGGAGAAGGGATAGGCTACCCACTCCAGTATTCTTGGGCTTCCCTGGTGGCTCAGCTGGTAAAGAATCCATCAGCAATGCAGGAGATGTAGGTTCAATTTCTGAGTTGGGAAGATCCCCTAGAGAAGGGAAAGGCTACCCACTCCAGTATTCTGGCCTGGAGAATTCCATGGACTGTATAGTCCGTAGGGTCACAAAGAGTCAGACATGACAGAGTGACATTCACTTTCACTTTTATACACTTACATTGTCAACTAATATTTTTCATTGAGAGGCTGAATGTTGAGCAGGTTTTATTTTGTTATATCCATGGTGTGCAAACTGTGGGAGCATATGGCTCCTAATTAGGCTCAATCATGATGGAGAATGACTGTTTAAGGGGTCAGTTAGCACCCCTCTAGAGGTTACACTATTTCATAAACACAACAAGTGCACAACTCTGTAAGACGTGACTTAAGACTAAGTGAGGTGTAGGAGGCATATCGCTAGTGACAGTATTTAACACGCTGGCATTGCTTTTTAGCTACAGTTGTAGAATTGCCACAAAGATTCCATCACTGACAACAGAGTGAAATATTGATACAGTAATTAGTTTTCTGTGCCATATGTTTCGATTTTTTGCATATAGTTATTATGCAGCACAGATTCCTCAAAAGACACTACGGAGAGCAGGAATCACAGCAAGATGTCAAGATTTTGTTAGAAAGAACCAGAACCTTCCCTGATGTGACCCAAATAGAAACAATTTGCTACTGCACCCGTCATCTTTGATTTAGTGTGACAGATGTTCAAAGAATATAAGGACCTGGCCAGAAAGAGGCAAACAGAACAAGCTTTTCTCTTCCCTTTGCATTCTCTCCTTCATTTCTACCCTTATCCTCAGCCTGGTTGATAGTTCTGTGATTGATAATGAATGCCCGGCATCTACCGAAAAAAGCCTTGCTTTTGTCTTCAGCAGTGATGTGAAAGCAGAATCATTAATCATCCCTGCGTATGTTTTATAGCAATGATTCTGGTCTTTATAAATATTTGAAGACATAATTATGCAATAGGTTGTAAAACATCTTGAATTACTGAAGTTTTTGCTTTTACAAGGCCCATCCTTCTAGAGATGCTGGCTGACCTGTAGACCATCAGGAACTGAACAATTATCCTTACCCCACCTGGATGATAATACTACACTCAGGAGGAATAATAAAGACACTTAACCAGAAATT
Organism: Cephalophus harveyi; assembly: GCA_006410635.1. Lineage (NCBI taxonomy): Eukaryota > Metazoa > Chordata > Mammalia > Artiodactyla > Bovidae > Cephalophus > Cephalophus harveyi. Next base: position 315,897 of record SJYT01083662.1, read on the forward strand.
ATGTAGCAGTTCAGCACAAGGAGGGACGCTATTTAAGGAAAGGAAGAACAATGCACTTGTTTTTCTTTGTCAAGAACCTCATATACTAAAATGTGCTATACAGATGAGCAAAATGATCAATTTGAAACATAAAATTTTTTTGTTGAAAACAAAATGACACATTATACTCTCTACAGGTTGACTCTTTCTCTCTAAGAACTGCTGAATCACAAGGAGGCATGTTATCTGAAAACTGCATTGCCAGTGCCATTCTATTTATGACATAAAGCCACCCACTGCCCCCCCACCCCCATCCTAGGAGGTCCAGAACAGAACACTGGTCTTAAGTCTGTAAATATGTGTGCAGGTTATTGTGTTTTCTAAGTATATTCATACTGTTAAATGTTAATACGTGGTTCTTATTATCAAGGATGGGTTCCAACATCCATGCTCTCTCCGGAGGGTAGGCAGGAGTGTGGGTGGGGTTTGGGGAGGGGGCGGCCAGGCCAGGCAGGGGGACAGGGACCAGTGATTGGATCTAGGTTGGCCGTTGATCTGAGCAGCCCTTTGGGATTCTTGACTGTGCTTCTGTTACCCCTTTTCCCAGAGGGAGAACTTCTTCTCAGAAAGCACATGTTGATGCTGCTGAAAATATAAGACTAGTTCCACCCACTCAAGTAAATTAAAGACAATATTGCCCAAAAAGAGCAGCATTCCGCCACCTGGAGGCAATCAGGGTTGAAGGGAAATAGTAACTGTGACATACTACAAACATTTTAGGGCTTCCCTGTGGACAGACAGTAGTGAATCTGCCCACAATTTGGGAAATGCAGGTTTGATCTCTGGGTCGGGAAGATCCCCTGGAGAAGGGAATCACAACCCGCTCCAATATTCTTGCCTGGAGAATCCCATGGACAGAGGAGCCTGGTGGGCTACATTCCGTGGGGGTTGCAGAGTCAGACACGACTGAGCAACTAACACTGATTGACTGATAAATGTTTTAGTCTGAGGTTGGATGGAGATTCTTATTTTTAAGTCAATTTTCTCATCTTTTTCTTGGGTCTGCTGTCTAGCTGTTGGGTGAGTTTCTTCTACTGAAAATGGGTATAATAAACCCCATATATATTATTTTCTTACTGCTGCATAACCATCACCACAAATCCAACAGCTTACAACACCCATCTCTCAGCAGTTTGCATGGGTCAGGGTTCTGAGCTGGTTTGGCTGGGCTCGCATCTTGCTAAGCTGCAACCAGCTGGCAGCCACTGCTGGGGTGATGAGGGGCTCAACTGGGGAAGGGCGCCAATCCAAGTTCCTTCAGGTTGCTGGCTGAAGTTATTTCCACGTGGTATAAGATTCACATCACTTTACTTCTTCAAAACCAGACAGGAAAAGAAACTAAGACTGCTCACAGCAGCATCTTATATCCATCCCATCATCTTCATACTATGCTAGTGATGAAAAACAAGTCACAGGTTCTACCCACACCTGAGAAGAAGGTGTGAACACCAGGAGGTGAGCAGCCATGGGCCATATTAAAACCTGTTCATATGAAAGTCTGTCAGCCTATAGAGTGAAGTATGTGCCTACGAGTCCTGTGATGGAGAGCTGGAAAAATACCATATATGAAATAATTGTTTAGTAGATTACAAACAGCTCACAGGTGAACAATATGACTTACATTCTCCCTTTGAAAATCACTCAGTCATTTCTGACTCTTTGCGACCCCATGGACTGTAGCCTACCAGGCTCCTCAGTCCATGGGCTTTTCCAGGCAAGAATACTGGAGTGGGTTGCCATTTTCTTCTCCAGGGGATTTTCCCAACCCAGTGATCACACCCGGGTCTCCCACATTGTAGGCAGACGCTTTACCGTCTGAGCTACCAGGGAAGATCAGCATTTAATAAAGAATGCTATCATTACACTGAGTTGGCAAAAAGTAGGGCATCCAAGGTGGCTCAGTGGTAAAGAATCTGCCTGCCAATGTAAGACTTGAAGGAGACATGTGTTCAACCCATGGGTCAGGAAGATCCGCTGGAGGAGGAAATGACAACCCACTCCAGTATTCTTGCCTGGAAAATCCCATGGACAGAGGAGCCTGGCGGGCTACAGTCCATAGGGTCGCCAAGAGTCAAATGCAACTGAGTGTGAACTTATGGCCAAAAGTTCATTCATTTCCATCTTACAGAAATGCACTTTTCCATAAGATCTTAAGGAAAAACCCAAATGAACTTCTGGGCCTACCCAATATAAAGCACCTGAAGACATTGACAGACTGCCTTGAAATTTGATAACAGCCTGGTATGGACTGAATATTGTGCATCCCCCTTATCCATTCCTGTGTCCCAGTTTTGACCCTCAACACATTGCTGTGTGAAGGTAGAACCTTTGGGAGGTAATAAGGCTTAGATCAGAAGTGTGGGACCCACAGCATTAAATCTGTGCCCTTATAAGAGGAGGAGGACAGGGCAGAGCTCTCTTGCTCTCTGCCATTTCAAGATACATTAAGAAAGTTTCCTTCTCTGAGTCAGAAAGAGAGCTCTCACAATGCAGGCGACATGAGTTTGATTCCTGGTCAGGGAAATAAGGTCCCATATATTGTGTAGCAAGTAAGCCTAGGCGCGGCAACTGGAAAATCTGCATGCCGCAACTAAGACATGAAATAAATGGGGGGGCTTCCCTGGGGGCTCAGATGGTAAAGAATCTGCCTACAGTGCAAGAGACCTGGGCTTCACCCCTACATTAGGAAGATTCTCTGGAGAAGGAAATGCTAAGCCACTCTAGTATTCTTGCCTGGAGAATTCCATGGACAGAGGAGCCTGGTGGGCTATAGACCATGGGGTCACAAAGAGCAATGAACACACCTGTAGGACCCAAACCTGCCAGCACCTTGATTTAGGAGTTTCCAGCCTCCAGCAGGGTGAGAAATAAACACCCGCCTCTCAAGCCATCCAATCTATGGCGTTTTGTTACAGCAGTCCGATCTTGCTAACACAACAGCCCATATTTTTTCTTCTGTATTATCAAATTCGTGTTGAAATCTCTTCACTGTTTGTATAGAGATTGTGGAACTGAATTTTAGCTATTACATAATATAAAGCAGTGGATCTCAACCAGGAATCATTTTCTTTAAAACTTTTTGAAAATTAAAGAAGAAAGTTACACTTTATAGAGCAATTTATGTTCAATATGTTTTTCCCTGAGTCTACCAAGAATGTGAAAGGAAATGAAGGACTTAATTCCCCTATAGAAAGCCACATATAGTGCAGTCTAAAAAGGCACGTGTGTGCTGCACGGGGAAAATATCCCATCCACACTAGTCATGTCAGCTGCAGATTTAAATGACAAAGCAGTGGAGAACAGGGCCTGAATAACTGGAACCACAGGAAGAGGAACCAAAACAATAAGGCTTCTAAACAGAATTTCCTGTTGTTTTTTCAGGCAAGCCCACATGGGAAAGGCTCTGGAAAACCATTACTTTTCAGGATATACAACTCAAGTGAAGCTGATAATTATTTAGCAAAGCATCTAGCTTGAAGGGATAGTTTATGTATTAAAATGCAAAGTAACAAGTGATTTATACTGCCAGTGAGTAGGCTTTAATATGTGTCTATACATTTACTTGTTTCCCCTACTTGCATGAAATGAATGCTGACTGCTTGCCAGCTGCATGAAAGGTTTGGAGGGCTGGACGGAAATGTATATGGCATGGTTTATAAGAGCAAAGTGCTAAGATCTGTTCAGATATTCCTAGAAATATGCTGGTTTGAGACTCACTTTCTGATGGAAAGTGAAGCAGACTATTCATAGCAGACAAGAAGGGTGAGCATTTGGGGGTGTTTTCTGTGTATAGAACATCTGCTTCCTTGACGATTTCCAAACCTCTAGGGGATATCAATGGGTAAGGATCCTCTTTGCTCCCTTGGAAAATTCCTTGTCTGTTGCTAGGAGTGTTGGTCAGCCTGATGACCAAGCATCCCTGGGGAATTAAGCTAGGGAACAGCAAAAGTTTCACTCAGGAAAATATGGAAAGCATGTCAAGCACCATTTTATACAATAGGTGTCACAAACACACACTGTCCCAACAAATGATTTTCATTCACTTTGTTTTCCCTCTCTGAGATATTTTTTTTTCTCCTTTTTATTATGTGTAGTACTAGCTTGCAAACTCATCCAAAACCCACAGATATCCATGACATTTCAGGGGAAAAGAAAAATAATATTCCTTTGCCAGAGAAGCGTAAGCTTCAGATGACAGACTGTGTGGTTAATAGGGAATGTCCTACACAGAAACTCAGATCTTTTGAGTTCTGGTTCTGCCTCTCACTGATGGAGGGGCTCTGTCTGGATCTGTCTTTCTTAATCAGTGTGGGTCAAATTCCTTTGACAATAAAATTACAGACAGAAATTTTACTCAAAAGAGCACCAGTGTGGATCCAAAATGGGTTGCCCTTGTCAGAATTGACAGACACAATATCTTAAAAAATCCATCCACAGAAACTTAGAGGATCCCAAAAAGTTGAAGTTAAGAATTTAAGATCATCCCAGGAGAAGGAGAGGGTGGGATGAATGGAGAAAGTAACACTGACATATATACCCTAATATATACAACCACGTGTAAAGTAGACAACCAGCGGGAAGCTGCAGTGTAAACACGGGGAGCACAGCCTGGCACTCTGTGATGACCTGGAGGGGTGGGTTGAAGTAGGGCGGGAGGCTCAAGAGGGAGCGTATATATGTATAATTACGGCTGATTCGCGCTGTTGAATGGCAGAAACCAACACAACGCTGCAAAGCAATTATCCTTCAATTAAAAAAATAAACTTAAGGAAAAAAAAATTAGATAACCTGGATTCTGCAACATTTCTGTTCTCTGACACGGTCCCAACAGTATGAATCCCTTCCCTATGAAAATGGAACAATTTGGAACAAATGAACAAAGAACTAGATCCTTGGGTTTAGCCTTGGTTTGCTCCTTAAATGAAAATATAAAATTTCTGGAACTGGTGAGGTTTTAGATAGCATCCTTCTCCACCAGAGAACTCCCATGATGTGATCTGGCATTTAAACATCCAAGTCAATATGTGGTTAGATAAACAGTGCCAATAAAATGCCACTAATATATTCCTCCATGGAAGTAAAAATCATTTTAACAACCAAAGTGTTTTCATATTAGTCAAAGAAAGAGCTTTAGGCAAAGTAAAAGCAACTTTCATTAAATAATAATTGAATAATAAAATAAGGAAAGTCTTTTAAACTTTATGCTAAGAAAGAAATTCTCAGAAATGCTAATAACTTAAATGCCACTCTTACTGGTTTGGCTTAAATTTAGAAAATAAAAATAACTTAAAAAAAATCTGAGAAAGAGTGGCTACCATCTCTTCAAATTTAATGTATCTAAACCAAAATAATCACAGTCCCAAATATTTAATACATCACCCCAAAAATGGGTGCAAACTAGAGTGAGGTTATAAATGAGGGGGGGAAATGGAATCTTACTCCCCACATTGTATAACTGATAGTTTTCTTAATCAAATGATTTTTTCTGTGTTTCCTTTAAGTACATTTTCTGACATAACATTCAATATGTTTATACCATTTTACTAAGTATGAAATTATCTCTATATATAACTCCAAGCAAAATAAATTGAGTCCTATAATTTTCATGAGCACTTTAGCAGGAATGAAATCTCCAGATGACAAGTGACATCAGTTGATGCCCAAGCCATTTCTGAAAGTCATAGACATCATTATTTCTCACGATTGCCAGACACCTGTCACAGTTGCTTTAAATGTGAGAGAACATCTTAATGTTTTCAGACATTGAGTCTATGGTGAATAGTACTCTACCACTATTCTACCATTGGAAGAAAGAAAAATTGGAAGATCAGAAAATTGGAATCTTCTCAAACCACAGGCCATTATTAAGTCCTGTAATGAATTAAAATTTTCTCTTTTAATAATGGACCCATCTTTAATAATCATTCTACTCAATCAATTTAAAAATTTGAAATTTTTAAGAACATGATTGTCTGGTGTTTAGTCACTAAGTTTTACCACCCCATGGATTGCAGCCCTCCAAGCTCCTCTGTCCATGGGATTTCCCAAGCAAGAATACTGGAGCGGGTTGCCTTTTCCTTCTCCAGAAGGTTTTCCTGACCCAGGGATGGAACCCACGTCTCCTACATTGGTAGGCAGATTCTTACAGAGTCACCAGAGAAATCGCCTGGTTCAGTTCAGTTCAGTCACTCAGTCGTGTCCGACTCTTTGCAACCCCATGAATCGCAGCACGCCAGGCCTCCCTGTCCATCACCAACTCCCGGAGTTCACTCAGACTCACGTCCATCGCCTGGTATATGCAGCTAATTTTTTTCAACAATTTTATGCTCCTGAATATAAAATACCAGTTAATGTTGAAACTTTTTTCCATGATAATGAGATTATATTTTACATAAAACTTCTCCATCTCCATTGTGGATGAGACAGGAAAGGAGCATTCTTTAGAGCAGATAAGGGTTATGGTCAGGTCAGATTCAGATTAATTAAAAATGATAAAATGATCTAACTTTGACTAAAAAGATGAAGGCCAGTCTCTTGAAACGATTGGACAGACACTCATGGTGCCTACCAGAAGTCCATTCGTCTTTCTTTCTTAGGAACAGAATCCCAGTTTAATTTTAGGCAGCACTGTCTCTGGAACAAAATGCTTCCAGAATCACTAGAAGAGGTTCTGGCTGCTAAAAAGCAACTGGAAATCACAGAAGAGCTTTTGAAATCTTGCCAACAGGTTTGCGTTTGTTTCTTTGTGTGTGTGTTTAATTTTTGCCTTTGCACCTTGAGACAGAGGATGAAAGTCACAACCACATTGTAGAAAAGTGAAAATACAGCTAGATCCTGGGATGGCCATGACACAGACTGCTGAGGTTGGTAGGCTGCTTTGGGGAAAAGTGGGAAAGATGACTTCCTTTTTGGCTAAGCCCTTGTAGGTAGTTTCTATTACACGCTACAATCTGAGCAAACATTAAGAATTACCCAGCAGACGTCACAGTACGCCCAGAGCTGCTGCTGCTGCTAAGTCGCTTCAGTCACGTCCGACTCTGTGCGACCCCATACACAGCAGCCCACCAGGCTCCTCCGTCCCTGGGATTCTCCAGGCAAGAACACTGGAGTGGGTTGCCATGTCCTTCTCCAATGCATAAAAGTGAAGAGTGAAAGTGAAGTCGCTCAGTTGTGTCTGACTCAGCAATCCCATGGACTGCAGCCTACCAGGCTCCTCCACCCATGGGATTTTCCAGGCGAGAGTACTGGAGTGGGTCGCCATTGCCTTCTCCGGCACCCAGAGCTATCTACACCTAATACAACAAAGGTAAAGGGAGTGTGTCTTCATCCTAGTCATGGCTATTCATATTGCATATTTCTAGAGAGATACACAATATATCAACATCATATAATTTTTCTGTTTTACCTAAAGTGATAATGCCTTTAGAGTAACACTTATCAAAATATCAATAATAAGTCACTGCATTTGATGACTTGGCATTTATAATAGTAGGAAAACTCTTTAAGAGCATAAGAGTGGAAATAATGTTTTTTAGCTGTGGAAATAATACATGCAGTCAGTCAATTTACTCGCTGAGTCATGTCCAGCTCTTTCCGACCCCATGGACTGCAGCATGCCAGGCCTTCCTGTCCATCACCAACTCCCGGAGCTTACTCAAACTCATGTGCATTGATTTGGTGATGCCATCCAACCATCTCATCCTCTGTCGTCCCCTTCTCCTCCCGCCTTCAAACTGTCCCAGCATCAGGGTCTTTTCCAGTGAGTCAGTTCTTTGCATCAAGTGGCCAAAGTATTGGAGTTTCAGCTTCAGCAACAGTCCTTCCAATGAATATTCAGGACTGATTTCCTTTAGGATAGACTGGTTGG
>SJYT01083664.1:0-106114 GCA_006410635.1 Cephalophus harveyi
GGGTTTTTTTTTGCTTTATTTTTTTTTTAACTAAAGAGATTAATCTTTACAAAGGCAACTTTCATTCTTTGCTAATGTAAGAGCTAGCAGCCTTGATTTAAGGATAAATCAAGGTTGATTTAAGGCTATCTAGAGGGGAAGATATGCATTGAGATTATGAAAATAAACTGGGCCAGATTGTATAGAATTATGGAGATTTTGTTTAAAAATTTGGATATTCTTCTTCTTCATCCAAAGGGCAAGGGACATAATTCAGGTGAGCCTTCCTAAATGAGGGATAACTGCAAAAGGATGAAAACACAAAGAGTATATAGGTCTGGAGTCTCCTCTCCAGAACCCTGGGAAACAGGCATGACTGGGAAATATTGGGCTTCAAAATAAGAGGCCCATTGGTCACTCTCAGTTCACTAATGCATGCTTACTTTAAGGGAGAACCCTTAAAGAAAACATGAGAGCTTCACTGATGCTCAGTGGTAAAGACTCCACCTGCCAATGCAGGAGACATAGGTTTGGTCCCTGATCCGGAAAGATCCCATATGCCAAGCAGGGCAACTAAGCCCGTGTGCTACAATTAATGACCCTGTGCTCTAGAACCCAGGAGTCACAACTACTGAGCCCACACTGCAGCTATTAAAGCCTGTGGGCCTTAGAACCCATGCTCTACCACAAGAGAAGAACGGCAGTGAGAAGCCTCTGCTCAGCAACTGCAGAGCAGGCCCGGCTCACTGCAACTGAGAAAAGCCTTCATAGCAACTAAGACCCAGCGCATCCAAAAATAAATAAACAAAATAATTTTTTAAAACAGATTTCTCTTTAAAAGAAAGAAGAAAAAAACATTAATCCAGGAGAGATGTGTATAAGAGACAGTCTCTTGTGTTGTTGGAAGAGGGTGTTTGCTATGACCAGTGCATTTTCTTGGCAAAACTCTATTAGTCTTTGCCCTGCTTCATTCCACATTCCAAGGCCAAATTTACCTGTTACTCCAGGTGTTTCTTGACTTCCTACTTTAGCATTCCAGTCCCCTATAATGAAAAGGACATCTTTTTTGGGTGTTAGTTCTAAAAGGTCTTGTAGGTCTTCATAGAACCATTCAACTTCAGCTTCTTCAGCATTACTGGTTGGGGCATAGCCTTGGATTACTGTGATATTAGATGGTTTGCCTTGGAGACGAACAGAGGTCATTCTGTCGTTTTTGAGATTGCATCCAAGTAGTGCATTTTGGACTCTTTTGTTGACCCTGATGGCTACTCCATTTCTTCTGAGGGATTCCTGCCCACAGTAGTAGATATAATGTGGTCCACTGGAGAAGGGAATGGCAAATTACTTCAGTATTCTTGCTTTGAGAACCCCATGAACAGTATGAAAAGGCAAAATGATAGGATACTGAAAGAGGAACTCCACAGGTCAGTAGGTGCCCAATATGCTACTGGAGATCAGTGGAGAAATAACTCCAGAAAGAATGAAGGGATGAAGCCAAAGCAAAAATAATACCCAGCTGTGGATGTGACTGGTGATAGAAGCAAGGTCTGATGCTGTAAAGAGCAATATGGCATAGGAACCTGGAATGTCAGGTCCATGAATCAAGGCAAATTGGAAGTGGTCAAACAATGGCAAGAGATGGCAAGAGTGAACGTTGACATTCTAGGAATCCACGAACTAAAATGGACTGGAATGGGTGAATTTAACTCAGATGACCATTATATCTACTACTGCTGGCAGGAATCCCTCAGAAGAAGTAGAGTAGCCATCATGGTCAACAAAAGAGTCCGAAATGCAGTACTTGGATGCAGTCTCAAAAATGACAGAATGATCTCTGTTTGTCTCCAAGGCAAACCATTCTCTTCTTATGTCAGGTTAATGAAATATTTGATTCTATGATAAGAAGACAACTCCACTGGATCTTTTTGTAGATTGTGTCCCACCTAGAAACACCAGGTAATGTACAACCACAGGATGAATCTTTGCTAAATCATTGAGTTGAGAGAAGTGTTAATCCCCATCTAAATCTTCACCTTCTAGTTATTCAATTCAGTACTGTCATGTATAAATATATGAATGCATGATAAAGGATTATATCCATATGTCTGAGACACTTATGAAAATCAGGATGAACATTAAGACATTTTACTTTGAAGTCATCATGTCCTTCCCTCTTTAATAAAAGAGACAAAGAAGCAGAGGTTAAAGAGAAGGAAAAGGAAAAAATAAAAATGTCCTTATTACATTTCTGGATCTTCTCGTATTCCTGTGATTATTCACAAGTCACCACCTTTGAAGTATTTATAATTAGAGAGGCCAGGCCATATTTTGTGGTAGTGGGTTGGTCACTAAGTTGTGTCTGACTCGTGCGATCCTATGGAAGAACCTAGTCAAATAAAAACTCCTTAAGGCAAATGTACTTTCTAATTCTAATTTCTAGTGTGTCATTCTAATTCATATACTTAATTTCTAAAATGTGCCTCTACCTAGCTCCTTAGTTCCAATGTCTATCAAAAACTGGGGTAAATGATTTTGGTGAAAAGTATGAGGTTCTGTTGCAAGGTAAAACAAATCTAGCAGGTTATGATTCACTTTAGAATGTACACTTGATTTGACTATTTTGACACATCATTCTCTTGAAAGCAAAAATTGTGACATTTTCATTACCAGTTTTCTTTGGTATTCATATTTTACTTGCATTATTGGTATTTGCATTTTACTTGTATTATTCAAATGCTACCTTCTAAAACAATAATATTGGTATATGCTATTAAGGGAATGTCTGATAATAAAGAACAGATGGAAGATTTTTTTTTCATTTTGCATGCGTAGCTCAAAGGTAGAAAGAAGCAGGGCTTTCCATCAAGCATAACTGGAGGAAAAACGTTTTTAGGCAGAATATACATCATCAATAAGGATAGTCTTAAGAAAGAACTATCTCCTGGATTAATGTTTTTTTCTTCTTTCTTTTAAAGAGAAATCTGTTTTAAAAAATTATTTTGTTTATTTATTTTTGGATGCGCTGGGTCTTAGTTGCTATGAAGGCTTTTCTCAGTTGCAGTGAGCCGGGCCTGCTCTGCAGTTGCTGAGCAGAGGCTTCTCACTGCCGTTCTTCTCTTGTGGTAGAGCATGGGTTCTAAGGCCCACAGGCTTTAATAGCTGCAGTGTGGGCTCAGTAGTTGTGACTCCTGGGTTCTAGAGCACAGGGTCATTAATTGTAGCACACGGGCTTAGTTGCCCTGCTTGGCATATGGGATCTTTCCGGATCAGGGACCAAACCTATGTCTCCTGCATTGGCAGGTGGAGTCTTTACCACTGAGCATCAGTGAAGCTCTCATGTTTTCTTTAAGGGTTCTCCCTTAAAGTAAGCATGCATTAGTGAATTGAGAGTGACCAATGGGCCTCTTATTTTGAAGCCCAATATTTCCCAGTCATGCCTGTTTCCCAGGGTTCTGGAGAGGAGACTCCAGACCTATATACTCTTTGTGTTTTCATCCTTTTGCAGTTATCCCTCATTTAGGAAGGCTCACCTGAATTATGTCCCTTGCCCTTTGGATGAAGAAGAAGAATATCCAAATTTTTAAACAAAATCTCCATAATTCTATACAATCTGGCCCAGTTTATTTTCATAATCTCAATGCATATCTTCCCCTCTAGATAGCCTTAAATCAACCTTGATTTATCCTTAAATCAAGGCTGCTAGCTCTTACATTAGCAAAGAATGAAAGTTGCCTTTGTAAAGATTAATCTCTTTAGTTAAAAAAAAAATAAAGCAAAAAAAACCCCAAAAACCCTCTCTATTCTTTAGGCTGAACTTTGCTTCCCATATGAAGACATCACTGAAATGTAATTTTTTTTTTAACTCTCCCACAGGCAGATTTTTTTTCTTTCTGCTTTCCTACCACTTTACCTATTACTGAACTGTTTTTTGTTATAATTTATATGCCAGTCTTCTGTAATGAATTATGAAATTTCTGAGCTTTGACACAATGCCTTTTTCCAGTTTAAATCTGCAACACCAAAGACTTGTGCTTGAATTCTTACATAAACTCAAGGAGAACTCGTACAATGAGTCAATGGATGAATGGATGAACAGATATATTTCCCCTCATCGCTACTCCTTATTCTGTCTCTTCTCTTTTCTTTCCAGCTCTAAAATTAAAAAAGCAACCAAACATCCCATTCACTTCAGCACTATACTGGGCTAAACTCATGATCTTTATGTCAAGACAGGAAACTAATACAAATAATAACGATAAATTATAAACTACACTAAATGAATCACAAAGCGTTACCTATTTCTGAGAAACTCAGTACTAATATTTGAATTACCTTCTATCTAATTTTAAATGAATCTCACTCTATTAAGAATCAAATAATATGGTTCTAGAATTTCAAACAAGCAGAATCTAGAGTAGTGCCATTCACTAGAACTTTCTGTGGTGATGGAAATATTCTTTACTTAATACTGCTCAAACACTAGCCATATGCAGCTATTGAGCATTTGATGCCAGTGTGACTGAGTAATTGAATGTTTAATGTCATTCTATTGCAGTTATTTTAGATTAAATGTGAATAGCCACATGTGGCTAGTGCCTGCCATACTGGATAAAACTATTCTAGATTGCTGTAAAAGTAGGGGGAGAGGACCTCATCAGGCCCTCTGTTGCAATACCAGGACCTTGTCAAGCATGATGATTCAAATGCCTCAGAACCTGCAGGTGCAGGAAAGCAGTGAAGTGAACCCAGTGTGATGTGAACAGTAGAACAAACATGGTGACTGATAGCAGCCAATGCTGTGTCTTGGAGTCAAGGAGACCCAAGGATTGGCTCTTCTAAACCCAGATGAGAGCGATGGCGGCTACCCAGGTCTCCCCCATGACCCCCACTCATTAAAGAGGCCCTGTGTTTCCAGTACTCCCATCTGCTTAGAAAACCAGGTCTAGATCTGGATGTGAAGACTCAAGAGTCGGTTACCTCAGTTGTTAGAAACACTGTGCGTATGTGTGGAAGATAGAAAAGTGATACAAAAGAACATATTTACAAAACAGAAATAGACCCTCAGACATAGAAAACAGGCTTATAGTTACCAGCAGGGAATTTTATTCAATACAGTAAATCCCCTACATAAGAACACGTTCTGTTCCAAGGGCACGTTTGTAAATCCAGCAAAGTTAACCTAGCTAACAAAATTAGCTAACACAATGGGCTATACAGCACTGTACTGTAATAGGTGTATAATATTTTTCACACAAGCAATACATGAAAACAAAAAATAAAGAAAACATCTTTTATCTTATAGTACAGTACCTTGAAAAGTAAGTAGATACAGTACAGCAGCTGGCATACAGGGGCTGGCATCGAGTGAACAGCTGAGAAGAGTTGACTGGAGGAGGGAGAGGAAGTAGAAGATGGTAGAGCTGAAGGACTGTCAGCAATAGGAGACAGGGCAAACTGCAACTTCGCTCACACCTTATGTGGTTAGACATGTGAACACACATTCATATCTTGAAAGTTCACAACTTGAAGATTCGTATTTAGGGGACTTACTGTATCTTGTAATAAACTATAATAGAAAAGAATCTGGAAAATTATATATATATATATAAATGAATCACTTTGCTGTACACATGAAACTGTAAATCAATTATGCTTTAATGAAAAACAAAAACACTATGCAGATAAAAAAATGGGGTGAAAGGGCAAGACAATTGTATCTAGAATAATATAGAAGGATGTCATCTCTCCCCTATTGTTGCCTTCTTAGAAATTTTTCAATCTTCCAAAAATTCATTATTTCAACTCATACCATAAATGGAGCAAGTTGTATTGTTTTCCTTCCTTCCTTCCCTTTTTTCTTCCACATCAGTGCAGTTCAGTTCAGTTGCTCAGTCATGTCCAACTCTTTGTGACCCCATGGACTGCAGCACGCCAGGCCTCCCTGTCCATCACCAACTCCCGGAGTTTACTCAAACTCATGTCCATTGAGTCGGTATGCCACATAGAGCTATTGAAAATCTTCAGTGCTCCAGACAGAGTTCTAAGTATTTGTCATAGAGTAGCAAAGAAGATAAAAACCCTAGAATTCATGAATATTACACTCTTAATACTTCTTTCTCTCATATATTATTTATATTCATTCCCATATTTTCTGTTCATCCCTAAGTTTTCTCTGTGGTTTATTTGGAACATTTATATAAATGATGCACAGAAACTATGAAGCATAAAGATTTGTATTATAGTAATCATTTTATGTTTTTATTTGTGTCTTCATCCTTAACACATTTCCTGGTATATCCTTTTTATTGAATAAATATTTGTGGCATTGAATCTAATTTTGAAGTCATCTTTAATTGAGTAATATTTTATATCATGATGTCAGTGATCAAGTTTTTAATAAATGATCTTTATTTATATTTCCTTTCAATTTTTCAAATGTAAAATTATGATGACTGCTCTTTTTTCTCCTGTAAGTTTTTAACAGAAGTCATAAATGTAGCTTTTCTTAGTGCTGAATAGAGAAGCTAGATTCCTTCTTGGTTGCTTCTTTTAATACTCTTGGTTTTGTTCTTTTGTTTTGCTCTCCAGCCTCACATTTAGCTTTCAGAGCCTCAGTACAAGATTGCTGACTAAGATTTTCTTGCCCTACTTCAGTAGACCTGCTCATCCCCTGTCACAGGCAGGTGCAATGAATGAGCTAACATTAGTAAAGTACTTTGAGTTCTGTGGAGGAAAGTTGTGCAAACTATTATTCTGTTGTGACACTTTCTTTGAGGATTGTTATCATACTTCATCATACTTGTGGAATCTCAGCACAAAAAGGAGGAAGAAGTGTGTCTTTGAGTAGGCACACTTCAGTAAAGTATAAAAGTATAGCAATTGCATGGGAAGGGTGGAGGTTCAATTTTTATTTTTAATATTAGCTTGTTTCCCTCTCACATTTTCTATTCTATACTATCAGCCTAGAGTGGGATAAGGTGAAGTAAGACCATCTTTCTGTGGAAAATATGTGTTACCTTTTGAAACATTGATTATACATTTGAATGTAATTAAAACTTTTATAATGCTACCAAAGTTACATTTTTATCCTATAACAGAGTTAACAGGTATGCGTATAAAACAGGCCAGGCTCTTTACCATAATATAGTATTTTAGTATAAAACATAGTTAAGGTCTTATTTGATAAATGCCCCCAACCTGTAGTGGTTATGGCCTTAAAAAAATTCACTCTTTGAACAGGCTCATTTGGAGTGATGTCCTGTGGTGAGTTTATGTGCATAATTCCTGGTAGACAGATGGATAGGTTCTCACTGTGTCCTCATTTCAACTCTATCTCTAGCATGCTCCTTGCCCATGTCCACTTAAGCTGATAACAAAGGCTTTTTATTCTGTGCCCAGGTTTTACTTACTCTTAAGTTTAGATCCTGCCTTCAAATCTGAAGGTCCACGTCACTGAAACTATGCAACTTCACAGTGGCATGCCTTATTGAACCTTGTACCATGTGCCATTGAAAGATTATGTCAGAGTGGCTTAAGCATATTTTATTGCATGGTTGTTCTACTCTCGTAATATTGCCAATTAAATTAACAAATTCTATCTTTAGGAACAAAACTGTAAGAGGATTAGGAAGCAACATGATATGGCAGAGAACTCAGCATCCACAGAGTCAGGAACCAATCCCATCTCTATCAATAAGACCCCAACCCAGGTGCATGTCCCCAGGCAGTCTGTTTGACATTTTAGGGCTTAGGTTCATCATCTGTCAAAGGAGACTGTTAAAATAGGCACTATCTGCACTTTTCCGGGTCTATGATGCTGTTGGAATGGGACTCTTGGGGACATATTCTCTTTTGCCAGTGTGCTGTTTTAATACTCTTCTGAGTATTTGACATGTCTTCCTGATTATTCTAGAGTTCACAATATTTTTGAAGTATTACCATTGAGGATATTTTCTAGGATAAGATCCCAGCATTGAAAAAAAATGGAGGAAGGTGATATTTATGATGATTCATGTTCTAGTGGATGAAAATTAACTACAACTCTTTTTCATGAGTAGTGAAAAATAGAAAGTGTCAGGGGCTGATTGTGAAGTTCTTTGAAATGTGACAGAAGGATGCTGCTTAAGGAGGGTAGGTGTTAGAGTTGGATCTTGAGATGCTATTGGGTTTTGAGAAAGTCACTGATCTCCTCTATGCCCCTGTTTCCAAATTGGTAACATCAGGATAATAATAATTTCTACTTCATTAGGCTTGCTTAGAGGACTAAATGACTTAACATATACAAAATGCTTATAGATTTGTGCTATGATGATAGGTAGTAACAGAAGCCACTGGCTGGCATCAAATAGAGCAACAGACACGTGTGTAAGACATTACTGAAGTATTCTTGAATCAGCGCTCATGTTGAGTTAACAGAGAATCTAATAATCAATTTGTATATTCTCCTGAGTCACTGTTAGTCTTAATGCAATAGCAATTAAATTTATGAGAAATCAATTTGTGTGTATGATAGAGGTGGGGATGTGAGGCTGAAATAAACAGTCTTGAAAGCTCTTTAAAATTAAAGGTCACCTCAGTGCTGAAAAATCCTAATTGCCTTATTGTATTAATATGTGTGTTTATGCTTATGCACACACACCCAAGAAATAACACTTAAGATTTCATAAAGGCCAAATTCTTCAAATAACTAGACTTTAATGTGTCCCGCATTGTACTCATTTCAAGTATATCATATAATTCCACATTAGGTTAATATAACTACAAAATGCATAATCTTTATCATTTTCAATATCAATTTCCCAAATGCATTAGAAGGGAAATAGGAGAACAGACATATTATATTTTTCAAAAGTTAAATTATTCAGAAACATTTTTGTAAAATGTGGAATTAAGAAGGAGGCATTATTTCATTCTTTTGTGCAGTTGAAGGGCCTGAGAGGTGCATGGGTCACAGAGATCAGTAGTCATAGAGATGGACTGACTTTAGGACACTGCTCCTCACACAGTAACAGGTGCATTGTCTGCAAGTCATTACAATGTTGTTAGCTTATAGCATTTCAGAAAACAAAGATCCTTTCCTATTAGTATGAATGATAAAACACATTGCACACATACACACACACCTACAATTGCTTCCTCCTAGCAATGGCGCCCCACTCCAGTACTCTTGCCTGGAAAATCCCATGGACAGAGGAGCCTAGTAGGCTGCAGTCCATGGGGTCGCTAAGAGTCTGACACGACTGAGCGACTTAACTTTCACTTTTCACTTTCACGCATTGGAGAAGGAAATGGCAACCCACTCCAGTGTTCTTGCCTGGAGAATCCCAGGGACGGTGGGGCCTGGTGGGCTGGTGCTGTCGATGGGGTCGCATAGAGTCAGACACGACTGAAGTGACTTAGCAGCCTGTTGCTAGAAAATCTGCCTTTCCTAATTCTAAGCTATCCATATAGTCTAAGCTATATGCTTCTGCTATCCATAGAGACATTTCTCCATGGTTGAATTTACTTAGAAGAGAATACTGAAATTACCAGTCAGAATAGTTCAGCAAAAAGATAATGAAGTAGGAAAAGTTTAATCACTTTAAATTTCTTTTCATCACCTATTTTGCAAGGTATAGTAAATTTATTGAAATGTTTTAATACCCTTAGCAAATTTAAAATGCCAGAAGTATTTAAAATGTTTCTTTGTATTTCATACTGTAAATCACAAGAGAAACACATTAACAAAATGATGTTTTAGTGACATGCAGTGAGTGGTTCCCTTTTCTGGGATATGTATGTGCACCCCAACAAAAGGAATAGTAGGTTCGAAAGATGTGTCTAAGTATTGTTGATGTTGGCAAGTCAATAATAGCCACTCACACTTATACATTCACACTGGACATGAATGAGAACATTAATTAAAGTCTAGACTCCTTAAAGGAAGAACATTTGAAATCTTAATTGAATCCATTGCACAATACAACTGTTCACTTATTAGTTCAGTTCATATTTATTTATCCTCTTATTGTAAGGACTTAATATGAGTACATTAAAAGTCCTCATTTTCTTGGAGTTTACAAGATACTTATAATTGTAAAACAATCACCACTGCTTCCTGCTCAATAGGAAACTGAAAACATTTGGAACTGAAATCACTTTTATGTTAATAATAGGCATATTTTTGCATGTATTGTTGTAAGTTGAAGAAGAGAGATGCTTGGACTCATAATTTTTAATAGATTATCTTTTTAAAGAAACAATATAAATGGTAAAAGTAGCTCCGTCGTGTCTGACTCTTTGTGACCCAATGGACTATACAGTCTGTGGACTTCTCCAGGCCAGAATATTGGATTGTGTAGCTGTTCCCTTCTCCAGGGTATCTTCCCAGCCCAGGGATCAAACCCAGGTCTTCCACATTGCAGGCAGATTCTTTACCACCTGAGCCACCAGGGAAGCTCATAAATGGGTAGCGGTATCATTATTATTATCATTATGAAGTTTCCAGTGAGAAAAGAACCAAAATAGTACTTCCATATATTGTTTTCTATATATTTATTGCTTTTTCTATCTGATTACAAAGTACATGCTCTAGAGAAATGGGCTTCCCTGATAGCTCAGTTGGTAAAGAATCGGCCTGCAATGCAGGAGACTCTGGTTCAATTTCTTGGTGGGAAAGATCCACTGGAAAAGGGATAGGCTCTAGAGAAAAGCTGGTTCCAAGTTTCTGAGAATCTTGACCTCATCTATTTTCCTTTTTGGTTTTAGTGCCTTTACTATCAGGGCATTCTGGATATAACTGTATAGTTCAAAGTAAAGAAAGGACTTGAACTAAGCCATTTGCTCATTCTAGAGTCTTAATTTTCTGACTTGACTTTATCTTGGGTTAAATTAAACACACAGTTGCCGGCTCACGTCCTTACACTGTGTGGAAACAGCTTTACCAAGATACTGTATTACAAATGGAGATTAATTTTCTTACTAGATGTGACTTCTTTGAGCTGCAATAAGATTATCTGTGGAAGGACAAGAGAGTGTTACCATAAAGAATAATATATAACAGGATTTCAAAATGCTTGTGCTCCAGACAGATAATTTTACATGGAAAATTTAGGGCAAGTTAAATCAGGGAAAATAACTATACCTGAGCAAATGCATTGTGAAAGTATCATTTTGCGTGTTGGGCTTCTATTGAAGAATATGTTCCTATTTCAGCAATAAAGAAAGAAAAATTTTTTTAATTTCTTTTTTAAAATAAATTTTATTTATTTTAATTGGAGGCTAATTACTTTACAATATTGTATTGATTTTGCCATACATCAACATGAATCTGCCACGGGTATACACGTGTTCCCCATCCTGAACCCCTCTCCCACCTCCCTCCCCATACCGTCCCTCTGGGTCATCCCAGTGCAACAGCCCCAAAGAAAATTTTTAAGTTGGGTCATAAACTCTTTCTCTTAAAAGGAATTTTATCCAGTGAAGGTTCGCTGTTGTCCAGAACCTTAGTTGCTTTAAAGTCCTAAAATAGGTGTTTTTTTTTTTAAACTTAATTTTGTATCTCCCACCTCCCTCCCCATACCATCCCTCTGGGTCATCCCAGTGGAACAGCCCCAAAGAAAATTTTTAAGTTGGGTCATAAACTCTTTCTCTTAAAAGGAATTTTATCCAGTGAAAGTTTGCTGTTGTCCAGAACCTTAGTTGTTTTAAAGTCCTAAAATAGGTGTTTTTTTTTTTTAAACTTAATTTTGCCTTTTGTAGTTTTCCCCCAAACAATAAAGAGTTTTCAGACAAAATTGGGAATGCATGGTGTCTAATATCTTATATATCAGGGAGTCAGAATCCAGCTGAATAAATCATAGGCTGTTTCTGTTTTATGGAGCCCTTCTAGATCACTAATTTGTCACAATTCCCATGTGTTTAAGTGGATGTAGCCTTATGCTTTGCAGTTTTGCTGGAAGGTATATATTGTTTTAGGGGAAACAAGAATGAGGAACTTGTTTTATACCTGAAACACGTAGGATGAAATCTGACACACGCTAATTGTTGTTCAGTCCTTAGGTTGTGTTCAGCTCTTTGCAATCCCATGGACTGCAGCACACTAGGCTTCTCTGTCCTCGGCTGTCGCCTGGAGTTTGCTCAAATTCACCACTAGTCTCTAACATAAATTTCTTGGATGGATAATTGAAGCAATTTCTGTAAAAACTGAACAACAGTGTGCTGAGTCAAAGAAAAATTGGGGTGTAGATAGCTCATTGAAGGGAAGGGTGACCTGTTTTAGAGATGGAAATGATGTGGAACCACTTCTGCCTTTTCCGCTCAAGAAACCCACATCTGATGGTCTGAAATCTATCCCGCTCATTCCAGAGTGAGGTACAACCATAAATGTAGACTTGGAAAATTGATTGTAAAGAAGCATTTTCCTCTCTGTTATAGAATAGAAACTTCTGGAAGTCGTATTCATAATGTGATGTATTTAAGGTTAACCTACACTGTTTTTTCAACTTAAAATGTACTCATCACTTTTATGGGGCATAGGAGGGAGGAAAAACACCTTAGGGGAAATAAATCACTTGTCCATATCTCCAAATTAATAACTGACATCAGACTTAACAGTTTGATTTGAAGGTCTCTTCTCTTCTGCAAAGAGAAACTGCCATATGGCTGACATTGTGGTCTTTCCACTTACACAACAATTTAATATGCCTGGTTCATGATGAAATACCAGCTCCCGGCTGGGAAATTAAAGCAGCATTCAGCTCCTCTCAGCAAGAAAGCTGCAGTTTGATATATTCTGTAAACTGGATCCTGCATTAGCCAAGGGAAAGGATTGGCATAGTTAGGAAACACAGTTGGACTTGTTAAAACAAGCGTTTCAGTGCACAGATGCTAAGTCTCTTTGGAACTATGCTTTGGATCACTCTGCTCCTTCTTAGCTATCAACTAAATATATTTTTGTTTCAGTTTCTTTTAATTTTCACCCTTACAGTGATTTATATGAATCTACCTCTAAGATTTCAAAACATGTTTTGGGGGAAAGAAAGAGCTGACCATATATTAAAATAGTCCTTTTTCCTTAAGAGTAGCATTTTAAGCAGCTCAATGCAATATCTGTCAAGGTGGCATGACAGAACAGGAATGACCTCACACAAACAGAAAATCAAATGTTGAATCTGTTGCCAACTGGTCATTCGGCCTTAAGTAGTTTTATTCAGTTCTTTTAGTTGAGTGTGGTAGTATATAAAATCAGGATAATACTACTCAGTTTGTCGGGCAGTTGCAAGGAATATTTATATATACCTGTGTTTGGGGGGTGTATATGTATAACATACCAGACATGGTTTGGTAAAGTGGATGCAAATGGACACAGAAATAAAATTCAAGCATTCATTTGTTATAATAGTCCATTCACATGCATCTGTATATCCATTTTATAAAATAATTATTTGCCATAGCATGGTGTGCTTGCAGTGATTGACCCTATCTTTCAATGTCTTTTCATTCTCCCAAGGTCGGAGTAACTCTAAAAATATATCATTTTCCAGTGAAATTCTTCAGATAGATTTCATGATTAAA
This sequence comes from Cephalophus harveyi, assembly GCA_006410635.1. Taxonomy (NCBI): domain Eukaryota; kingdom Metazoa; phylum Chordata; class Mammalia; order Artiodactyla; family Bovidae; genus Cephalophus; species Cephalophus harveyi. Next base: position 13,534 of record SJYT01083664.1, read on the forward strand.
GATAATATAGTTAGTTACATTTTCATATGTAGCACAAACTTGTCATTTCTCATCTTTACTTGTCTACTTTGAATTTATTCTTCAAAATATTTACTCCTCCAACAAGCCTGCTCTGAACCTCTAAGCTGGTCTATGGTATTCTCAGTGTATTTCTATCTCTTTATTGAATATACTACAATTAAGTTATCTGTGCTTGCCAACTGGACTAGGTCCTTTTAAACTTTGTAATTCTATTTTCTGACCCTGGCTTTTGTAGTTCATCAACAATGTGTGTCAAAATAGCCATCCACAGACACATACATATGTGAACACAACCATATATTGTTTCTCACTCATCATTTGCTTCCCCAGTCCATATCAATATCTTCCTAACTGACTCATTATCATAAAATTATTTTCAATCTATTATTATACACTAATAATCATTAAAATTAAACATTGATTGTTTTAAGTAATATAATCCACTAAATATTAACAGTTTATGCTTTGATTAATATTCATTTGTTCAACAAGCTTTATGGAGACTCCAGTTATGCCAGTCACTGTGTCCTATAGTCAGTATGTCTTTTAGAAAGTAAACACGTAAGAAGTCAAAACAATATGCAAATCACCACAATTCAATGCATTAAGAGCATAAGATAAAATAACAATTTAAGATGGAGGAATCTGTTAAAAATTCTCTGTGAAGGAGGTATTGAGTTCCAAAGGCTGAGTAGGAGGTGGTGGATTGAGAGGATGTTTGTGGAGTGAGCATTCCAAGTAGAAGGAGCAGCAAGTTATAAAAGCAGAGGCTGGCAAGAGCGTGGCCATTTGAAGACAAGCACGCACAATATTCAAAATTGGGGGGATGCAGAGTGGGAGGCAGGCAGCCACAGGAGATGAGTAAACGTGGATCTGTGTCTTTGCAAGAAATGAGGATTTCATCCTACAGGTAACAGACAAGAATTGAAGGCTTTTAGCATGAGGACTGGCATGATGACATTTGCTTTTGGAAATAAGTATCCTCATAGACATAGGTGCTTGAGCAACTAAACAGATAGTTAGAAAGGTCTTCAAATAACTCAGACAAGAAGTTATGAGGATTTAATCTTCAACAAAGGATTAGAAAAACTATTAATGAAAAAAGTAAAGAATTAATGGAACTTATATTCCTGCTTTCTATGAAGAATAAGATAAAGAGAAGATCCACAAATGGTAGCATATTTTTGCTTTGATAACTGGGTAAATGTGATGCCACCATGATACTCAAGATCAGTTGCTAAGTCATGTCGGACTCTTTGTGACCCCATGAACTGTAGCCTGCCAGGCTCCTCTGTCCATGGGATTTTCCAGGCAAGAATACTGGAGTGGATTGCTAGTTCCTCCTCTAGGGGATCTTCCCAACCCAGGGATTGAACGTGCCCCTCCTGCATTGCAGGCAGATTCTTTACCACTGAACCACCAGGGATAGTGAATATAGATAAAGCAGGTTTGCAGAGTTTGCAGTGGGAGGAAGGAAGAAATGAGTTTGGTTTTGAGCTTTTGGACTACACATTCAAAGAATGAATTGTATTTACAGTTTATACCAAAATCTGCCATGTTTACAACTATTTAATACATGTGTTTGCCTAATGTCTATTTGGTGAGTAGATGAATGAGTGCCTGTGGAACAAGCAGCTTGTAAACGTCCAGGAGGATCAATAGTCTGTTTGCAGTACCCCAGGCCTGAAATCATATAATGAAGATTAAGATGAATGTGGTTTGCAATAAATTAAGAAAATTAATTTCCCTGCTGAAAGCTGCCACTAACATGAGAACAGAGAAGATGATCACTAGCCTCATAAACATAAGGAATTCTTACAAAATTATGAGTGTATATTTTTCATATTATAACTTATTTATTCCTCTCCCAATTTAGTCTATTACTCGCCAGTGCTTCTCAATCAGAACTTAGACAGAATCAAGCCCTCTTGTCTTAAAGCATATATTACAAGTAATGAATTAACTTAGCACTTATGTATCCACTTATGTACCATGCTTGTGATAATTCATAAAATAGTCACTGAAATAATTTTCTGTGTTATATTGTTTAGATTAGAAGCCTTCACTGAGAAAGTCTCTCCTCCACTTAATGCTAGAACAACCAGTTCCCATAGAAAGTGTTCTAAGCTATCGACAGGGAAAACAAAAGAAGCTTTTGACACACCTCTCACTAGGGTTACTATTCAGTTTCCTTACCCACCTCTTATAAGTTTCTGGATCCACATTTATAACACATTTTCTATAATTATTCTACATATTACTAGATGTGTCTGTTCTCAAAAAGGCCAAGTGTATACCTGAACTTTACAATATCCAGAATTCTTATATAAAATACTGAAGTTACATAATTCTTACATAGGAGAGAAGGAACAGAGGTCCCTATCCAGTTCTGCTGTCTAATATTCTAATTGTCAATTAGTCTGTGAAAACAAACACTCATGATAGAATACCTCTGGCTGTCTCTGAAGAAGAAAAGACAATTTATTGAGATGGTAGAAAGATACAGGCCATCTGTAAACTTTTATGTAGGAGAACGAAGGGAGCTTTGAAGATATACCAGACTTTAAAGAAGGTTATTCAGCAAGAGGGGCTTCGACAATAAGGACACGAAGAACAAAGACAAGTCTCTGACTCTAAGAACAAGGATAATGAAGACAAACCTTTGACGCTAAAACCAATTACCAAATATTCTTATGGTTAGTCTAACTCAGTAATTTGGGGCTCAGGAGAAACATATGAGTTTATGATAAAAATAACAATTAATAGTTATTCATCTCCATGTTTCCTGATGGAAAACCACTTTTTATAGCTGTCTCTCTAAAACCCAGTGAACACACTGCTGTGTCACTGATCTATGATGAAATAAGTACTATAATAACAATGGAATGAGTTATCCTCAGAGATGAGTTTATTTAGCTGTCTTGTTCTGGGACTTCCCTGATGGTCCAGTGGTTAAGACTCCATGCTTCCAAGGCAGGGGTCACAGGTTCCATCCCTGGTTGGGGAGTGAAGATCCCACATGCCATTTAGTGTGGCCAAAAAATAAATAGCTGTCTTGTCCTTTGTTCTATGCCTATTTTTTATTTTGAAATTGCTCTTGCTATTTCTATGTTAAATTTTTTTCTTTTATGCACTGATGGTGATGGTGGATGATTATTTCATTTATTTTTCTTAATTTTTTATCTGTGTCCAAACCTAGTAAAAATGTACTGACAATTTCTTGGTCCCAATTAAACAATTTTTAACATTGTTGATCGATAATACCTAAATGTAGCATAACAACTTCATTCATTAGATCATTCTTTCTTCAACAAATATGTTTGAACAACTGCAAAGTGTCAGTTACTATTGTAGGTAATGAAAATACAGTCACGAGGAAGAGAAACAATAGCCTGCTTTCCTGCAGCTTGCATCTTCATCAAGAGAGACAGACAATACAAAAGGGAAATAAATAATTCCAGATAGTTGTAAATGCATTGAGAACAAGAAAAACAAAACAGTTTCTGGTAAGTGTTTTCCATGGCTAGGTATTGCACCAGTACTGCACCATTTTTAACTGGACTGACATGGATTACCCACCCATGTACTCCATGGAATCAATCATCGCCATGACAATACGCATGTTGCTGGGGCTCTTCCTCATGGTACCACATGATAAGTGCTATGTGACACATACTGGACATATTTCATTCATTTCTCTCTTCAAACACACACACACACACACACACACACAACAAAACTTTCTGCCTTTTTATCAGATAAAGTGCTATGAAAATTATTTATCTTGATTGGAAAAAATAATTACTTTACAATATCGTAATAGTTTTTGGCATACATCAACATGAATTGGCCACAGGTATACGTGCCCCCCGATCCTGAACCCCCCTCCCTCTTCCCTTCCCACCATATCCCTCTGAGTTGTCACCTGAGTACTGGATTTGGGTGCCCTGCTTCATGCCTCAAACTTGCACTGGTCATCTATTTTACATAAGATAATGTATATGTTTCAATGCTGTTTTCTCAAATAATCCCGCCCTCTACTTCCCCTACTGAGTCCAAAAGTCTGTTCTTTACATCTGTGTCTCCTTTGCTGAAAATGCTATAAAATTTAACGAGACATCCCAACACCAAAGAAACACCTTCATATGTGAACTCTGTCTGCATAAGAGAGCTTCCCTCTATTCTTTGTTTCCATACCTTCAGATGTTTTTTGTCCCCACAACTGTCAGAAAATCCCAACTTAATGAAACTTTATCTGTTATAAGCAATTTGCACATTGGTTGCTATTTATTGACACTAATATAAATTTTATTTTTTCTCATTTTTTTTCTGTATCTAAGTCCATGGATTCTTTTGCATATCTCTTTTATCCTTTTTATTCAATAATTAAAGTAGTAAACCACTGGAGTTACCTGAGACTTGAATGGAGGAGTAAAATCAATGGAGCTTTCAAAAAAAGATTTTTAATGTGTTTAAATAGCTTTCTCTCATCAACAAAATGATTAGCATTCATGTTACAGTGTTCCAAGATTATCCAAAAAAGACTGCATAATGAAAGCAAATGTCCCAAAGAGTTTAATTATGAATGCTCTGATATCAAAAATATAGTTTTAAGCTTCTGTTGTAGAGTTGATGTGAAAGTTGTACAGACACACAAAGCAATATCATGTTTGCACCTTAGATTTTTAGGGCAGGGTTTACAGAGACATGAAGCCAAAAATATGTCTTCATCAATACTACTGTCATCCCACAGTGATGGTGCTTCTAGTGTGAGAGGTTTGCTCCTGACATCTGGTAGACAGAGACCAAAGAGGCCGGGAAATTCTGTTCAACACAGAGGACGAGTCCTGGTATCTGGGAATTATCCAGATCCAAATACCAGTGGGGACAAAGAAACCCTGGTCTAAAGAGCCTCATTCAGTTTGATAATTTAGAAAACAGTTCCAATATTTAATACAAATTCAATAACAAGAATAAGTAGGTTTCTTGCATTTGTTTTGTAAGGAGAACGAAGGGAGCTTTGAAGATATACCAGACTTTAAAGAAGGTTATTCAGCAAGAGGGGCTTCGACAATAAGGACACGAAGAACAAAGACAAGTCTCTGACTCTAAGAACAAGGATAATGAAGACAAACCTTTGACGCTAAAACCAATTACCAAATATTCTTATGGTTAGTCTAACTCAGTAATTTGGGGCTCAGGAGAAACATATGAGTTTACGATAAAAATAACAATTAATAGTTATTCATCTCCATGTTTCCTGATGGAAAACCACTTTTTATAGCTGTCTCTCTAAAACCCAGTGAACACACTGCTGTGTCACTGATCTATGATGAAATAAGTACTATAATAACAATGGAATGAGTTATCCTCAGAGATGAGTTTATTTAGCTGTCTTGTTCTGGGACTTCCCTGATGGTCCAGTGGTTAAGACTCCATGCTTCCAAGGCAGGGGTCACAGGTTCCATCCCTGGTTGGGGAGTGAAGATCCCACATGCCATTTAGTGTGGCCAAAAAATAAATAGCTGTCTTGTCCTTTGTTCTATGCCTATTTTTTATTTTGAAATTGCTCTTGCTATTTCTATGTTAAATTTTTTTCTTTTATGCACTGATGGTGATGGTGGATGATTATTTCATTTATTTTTCTTAATTTTTTATCTGTGTCCAAACCTAGTAAAAATGTACTGACAATTTCTTGGTCCCAATTAAACAATTTTTAACATTGTTGATCGATAATATCTAAATGTAGCATAACAACTTCATTCATTAGATCATTCTTTCTTCAACAAATATGTTTGAACAACTGCAAAGTGTCAGTTACTATTGTAGGTAATGAAAATACAGTCACGAGGAAGAGAAACAATAGCCTGCTTTCCTGCAGCTTGCATCTTCATCAAGAGAGACAGACAATACAAAAGGGAAATAAATAATTCCAGATAGTTGTAAATGCATTGAGAACAAGAAAAACAAAACAGTTTCTGGTAAGTGTTTTCCATGGCTAGGTATTGCACCAGTACTGCACCATTTTTAACTGGACTGACATGGATTACCCACCCATGTACTCCATGGAATCAATCATCGCCATGACAATACGCATGTTGCTGGGGCTCTTCCTCATGGTACCACATGATAAGTGCTATGTGACACATACTGGACATATTTCATTCATTTCTCTCTTCAAACACACACACACACACACACACACACAACAAAACTTTCTGCCTTTTTATCAGATAAAGTGCTATGAAAATTATTTATCTTGATTGGAAAAAATAATTACTTTACAATATCGTAATAGTTTTTGGCATACATCAACATGAATTGGCCACAGGTATACGTGCCCCCCGATCCTGAACCCCCCTCCCTCTTCCCTTCCCACCATATCCCTCTGAGTTGTCACCTGAGTACTGGATTTGGGTGCCCTGCTTCATGCCTCAAACTTGCACTGGTCATCTATTTTACATAAGATAATGTATATGTTTCAATGCTGTTTTCTCAAATAATCCCGCCCTCTACTTCCCCTACTGAGTCCAAAAGTCTGTTCTTTACATCTGTGTCTCCTTTGCTGAAAATGCTATAAAATTTAACGAGACATCCCAACACCAAAGAAACACCTTCATATGTGAACTCTGTCTGCATAAGAGAGCTTCCCTCTATTCTTTGTTTCCATACCTTCAGATGTTTTTTGTCCCCACAACTGTCAGAAAATCCCAACTTAATGAAACTTTATCTGTTATAAGCAATTTGCACATTGGTTGCTATTTATTGACACTAATATAAATTTTATTTTTTCTCATTTTTTTTCTGTATCTAAGTCCATGGATTCTTTTGCATATCTCTTTTATCCTTTTTATTCAATAATTAAAGTAGTAAACCACTGGAGTTACCTGAGACTTGAATGGAGGAGTAAAATCAATGGAGCTTTCAAAAAAAGATTTTTAATGTGTTTAAATAGCTTTCTCTCATCAACAAAATGATTAGCATTCATGTTACAGTGTTCCAAGATTATCCAAAAAAGACTGCATAATGAAAGCAAATGTCCCAAAGAGTTTAATTATGAATGCTCTGATATCAAAAATATAGTTTTAAGCTTCTGTTGTAGAGTTGATGTGAAAGTTGTACAGACACACAAAGCAATATCATGTTTGCACCTTAGATTTTTAGGGCAGGGTTTACAGAGACATGAAGCCAAAAATATGTCTTCATCAATACTACTGTCATCCCACAGTGATGGTGCTTCTAGTGTGAGAGGTTTGCTCCTGACATCTGGTAGACAGAGACCAAAGAGGCCGGGAAATTCTGTTCAACACAGAGGACGAGTCCTGGTATCTGGGAATTATCCAGATCCAAATACCAGTGGGGACAAAGAAACCCTGGTCTAAAGAGCCTCATTCAGTTTGATAATTTAGAAAACAGTTCCAATATTTAATACAAATTCAATAACAAGAATAAGTAGGTTTCTTGCATTTGTTTTGTTTTTCTCCTGCAATCCTTTCAGTTCTTCATTCTTATGTGCTCTCTGAATTTTCCACTGTCATCCATCCTTCCATTTAGGGATTTCCACTAATGATGATAATAATGATGTAAAAAAAAAAAAAAAGACAAATAAGGATATACCTTGATAAGTTGATACTCTAGGTCTAAGTTATCTTAGTTATGTTTTACTGGTATCTAACAGCAACAAAATCCTTATTTGTTTTCAATTGATATTCTTTCAAAATAGGTTATTGTAATTTTAAAAAACACATTAATAAGCTTTTCTTGTGCTGGTACAATACTATAATGGATTGTATGTCTTTAATCCTACAAAACTTATTTTTAATTATTTTATATGTATAGATTCTAGGGGACATTTCTATTTAGGCTTCTCAGAAAGGAGAAAGAGTTGTGACATAATACAGAAATTGCCCCCATACTAATTGAATGCTTGATAATATTAAGAAATAACTGTTAACTTTTATGGTGATTTTTATTGAAAGTTTATATGTTAGTAATGCATACAGAAATTTAAAGCTGAATTAATATATTTGCAATTTACTTCAGAATAATAAAGGAGATGGGAAATATGTGAGTATCAGTGAGACAAGTTTAATTGAGTCAGTAATTGTTTGAGCTGGAAAATGAACATGTTGGGATTCATTTTATGGTTATTATTTATACTACTATACAAGTTTATTTGACTATATTATGCTATCCTACAGTACTTAATAGTATGCTGTTCTTTTATCAACTTAAATATTCCACAATGAAAACAATAAAAATAATAAAATATTAGCCCTTTTTAAAATTTTGTCTTTTTAGATGTGTTCCCCCTGCTCCAAGGGGCTTCCCTTGTGGCTCAGATGATAAAGAATCTGCCTGCAGTGCAGGAGACCCAGTTTAGATCCCCGGGTCAGGAAGATTTCCTGGAGAAGGGAATGGCTACCCACTCCAGTATTCTTGCCCCGGAGAATACCATGGACAGAGGAACCTGGCACATTACAATCTGTGGGGTCGCAAAGTGTCAGACATGACTAACCCTTTCACTTGCACTTTCCCCTGCTCCAAATTTTTCCACAAACCTGAGAAGAAAATGCTGGCTGACTGAATATCTGGTTAAGTGAAGCTTTTATTGGATATGATTTGAAAATATATAAAGCTCTTCTCCATGATGAGCCAGACCATCTCTGGTGGGAGAGTGTCCTGATGTCCATTTATCATACTGACCAAGTAGGTCAGGGAGGAATTTTTAAAAATGTAGTTCAGATAAACTGTTGGGGCATCTGACCCAATTCTTCAGTTCACTTTGCTTAAAATAACAAGAGAATGTGGTTCATACAGCTTTAGCCCACTGATTTCTACTCCTTCCAGATTTTGTTATTTGATAAAGTTCCATCCCTGGGTCGGGAAGATCCCTGGAGGAGGAAATGGCAAACCCCTCCAGTATTCTTGCCTGGAGAATCCTGTGGACAGAGGAGCCTGGCAGGCTACAGTCCACGGGGTCACAAAGAGCTAGACGTGAGCGAAAAACTAAGCACGCACACATGCAAAGATATGTTAGCTGTTTAAAGGTATAGAAAAAATATATTTAAAGTAGGGGTTGACAAATTAAGGGTTGCTTTTCCTGTGAAGAGCCAAATAGTAAATATTTAAGGCTTTGTGGGACACATGTGGTCTCTGTCATATATTGTTTTACAAACCTTTAAGAATGTGAAAATTATTCCTAACTCAGTAGCAAGAAAAAATATTATGTTTGGATTTGCCTGTAGAACTCCAGATATAACCTCTTATTTTTAAACTAGCATTTCTTTCAAATTTAATCCTGAATAAGATAGTACAGGTAAAATCATTCAATAAATTATATTTTACTTTCCACTACTATCACTTTAATGCATTTTAGCTCTATCAGGTAATACATCTGCTAACTAGACCAACTAATTAGATTTAGATTAGATGTATGTCATATTTATCATCTATAATACATACTTGTGCCTACACACAAACTTTTAAATTCAGAACTCAGTGTCATTTTTATGATTATATTTATTACCTTAAATTACCTTAATAAATGAGCATTTATTGTCACATAGAGTAATGTTTCTTAGATTGGTAAAAGATAAACAGATATTTAGTTTTGTTAGGATTAATTTTAAATGTACCTAAGTTTTTGTTTTTGTTTATAGTTTTGTTTTCTTTTTGGTGAGGAGATATTAGTAGGATTGCATTTTTGCCTAATAAATTTTTGCTCTTATCTTGCACACAAAGAGATTTCTGGCTGACTTGTGTACTGATACTTTGGATTATGCAGAAGTAGAAAATGAAAACTCCACACAAATAGGATATAAGTTTTCAACTCACTTCATGACCTTTCTATGGTACTCATGTACTTGACTTGCAGAACTCACTGTAGCCTCTCAAGAGAGGGAAAGAAAAGTAAAGGGAGATGCTTTTAGCAAAATGGATAGCTGTGCACATCTAGAAAGAGGTCACAGATGGAAGTGTGTATGAGTCAGGCGCTTTTGAGCTGAATGGCACAGAGTCAAGCTCAGGTCACCTGAGGTGACAGTCTGTTGTAAGTGAGCACATGAAGAAAGGAAGAACAGCAAACTATCTCCAGACAGTCAGAAGCCAACTTGATGGCAAGTGGGCACACCCCTCAATAAGCAGTGATTCCAGGGGTCAAAGCATCACTGTAGGGATGCACCAGTCCAGTAATTTATGCACTCTCTGACTTTTCTAGCTGTTCATTCGTTACTGTCAGTCTCCTCATAAGAAGACATAATCAGGCCTATTAGTCACAGTCCAATATAAAGCATTCCCATCAGAAAGAGTTTTCCAGCCAGGCCATCCTGTGGGCCTCTAACCGATTACAGATTACCATCTTTCAGATAGGCGTCAATCTTGGAATCAGTTATTACAGATTTTCAGTCAGAGGATAAAAGTTTACCAGTTGGCACACACAAATAAATACTTTGTTGTTTTTCAGTTGCTCAGTTGTCTCCAACTCTTTGTGACCCCATGGACTGCAACACGAAAGGCTTCCCTGTCCTTCACAATCTCCTAGAGTTTGCTCAGACTCATGTCCAGTGAGTCAATGATGCCATCCAACTATCTCATCTTCTGTTGCCCCCTTTTCCTCCTGCCTTCAATCTTTCCCAGCATCAGGGTCTTTTCCAATGAGTCAACTCTTCACATCATATGGCCTAAGTATTGATGCTTCAGCTTTAGTATCAGTCCTTCCAATGAATGTTCAGGGTTGATTTCCTTTAGCCTTGACTGTTTTGATCTCCTTGCAGTCCAAGGGACTCTCAAGAGTCCTCTAAAGCACCACAGTTTGAAAACATCAGTTCTTCAGCACTCAGCCTTTTCTATGGTCCAGCTCTCACATCTGTACGTGACTACTGGAAAAACCACAGCTTTGACTATCCAGACCTTTTTTGGCAAAGTGATGTCTCTGCTTTTTTAATACTCTGTCTAGGTTTGTCATAGCGTTGCTTCGAAGGAGCAAGCATCTTTTAAGTTCATGGCTGCAGTCCATAGTAATTTTCGAGCCCAAGAAAATAGTCTCTCACTGTTTCCATTTTTCCCCCATGTATTTGGTATGAAATGATGGGACTGGATGCCATGATCTTAGTTTGTTTGAATGTTGAGTTTTAAACCAATGTGTATACTCTTCCTTTTCCACCTGCATCAAGAGGCTCTTTAATTCCTCTTCACTTTTAGCCATTAAGGTGATGCCATCTGCATATCTGAGTTTATTGATATTTCTCTCAGCAGTCTTGATTCTAGCTTGAGCTTCTTCCAGCCCAGCATTTTACATGATGTACTCTGCATACAAGCTAAAAAAGCAGGGTGACAATACAAAGCCTTGACATGCTCCTTTCCCAATTTTGAACCAGTCCATTGTTCCATGTCAAGTTATAACTATTGCTTCTTAACTTGCAAACAGATTTCTCAAGAGGCAGGTAAAGTGCTCTCTACTCTCATCTTTTTAAGAATTTTCCACAGTTTGTTGTTATCCACATAGTCAAAGGCTTTAGTGTAGTCAATGAAGCAAAAGTAAATGTTTTTCTGGAATTCTTTTGCTTTTTATATGATCCAATGGATATTGGCAATTTGTATCTGGTTCCTCGGCCATTTCTAAATCCAGCTTGTACATCTGGAAGTTCTTGGTTTACGTACTGTTGAAGCCTAGTTTGGAGGGTTTTGAGCATTACCTTGCTAGCATGTGAAATGAATGCAGTTGTGTGGTAGTTTGAATATTCTTTGGCATTGCCCTTATGGGATTGGAATGAAAACTGACCTTTACCAGTCCTGTGGCCACTGCCCAGTTTTCCAAATTTACTGGCATATTGAGTGCAGTACTTTAATAGCATCATCTTTTAGGATTTGAAATAGCTCAGCTGAAATGCTATCACCCCCACTAACTTTGCTCATAGTAATACTTCGTAAGTCCCATCTGACTTCACACTGGAGGATGTCTGGCTCTAGGTGAGTGATCACACTATCATGGTTATCTGGGTCATTAAGACAGAAGAACTTGCCACCTCCTCTTAATATCTTCTGTTAGGTCCATATCATTTCTGTAATTCCATAATCGTTCCTATCTTTGCATGCAATTTCCCGTTGGTATCTCTAATTTTCTTGAAGAGAGCTTTAGTCTTTCCTATTCTACTGTTTTCCTCTATTTCTTTGCATTGATCACTGAGGAAGGCTTTCTTATCTCTGTGTGCTATTCTTTGGAACTCTGCTTTTAGATATATGTCCTCTCTTTTCTCCTTTGCCTTTTGCTTCTCTTCTTTTCTCAGCTATTTCTAAGGCCTCCTCAAAAAACCATTTTGCCTTTTTGCATTTCTTTTTTGGAGGGATGGTTTTGATCACCACCTCCTGTACAGTGTTACAAACCTCTGTCCATAGTTCTTCAGGCATTCTTTCAGATCTAATCCTTTGAATCTGTTTGTCACTTCCACTATATAATCATAAGGGAATTGATTTAGGTCATACCTGACAAATACTGCTTCTAACCAATTTGAGAGAAATGAGTTACTAGTAGGTTTAATGTTAGAAAGGTTTCCCTGGATGCCATCCTTTGAATCTGTTTGTCACTTCCACTATATAATCATAAGGGAATTGATTTAGGTCATACCTGACAAACACTGCTTCTAACCAATTTGAGAGAAATGAGTTACTAGTAGGTTTAATGTTAGAAAGGTTTCCCTGGATGCCAAAGTTCTGCTTGATTTTTTTTTTTTTTCCAAAACAACCTTCATCTTACATTCACTTAGAGGACAGTTACCCTTCTGTGGTTTTTCTTTACATCTACATTCAAAATTGTGGGTGCCTCGTCACCTTTCAAGTTCTTTTGAAGCTTCATTTCACAGGGTTTCTCAGAAGAGATCATTTCTTGGTGCTATAGCTTTATTTCATGCAAATTCCCATCATCTCATACCCCTGATTATTGTCAAAACTTCTTTTCAACTCTTTATTTTAACTGATAAGAATCTCCTTCTTAGTTCATTTTATAAGACAACCCTAAATCAATATCCTTGTGTCATAAACCAGAAAATCTGAAAGAATAAATTTGCCTCCAAGAGAAAAAGGGGTTGAATGCCTTTCCAAAATTTGGCATGATATCTAGAGACCTAGCTCTCCCCATACTATTCTATATAATCTCCTTTTCCAAGACAATATTTTATAAACAAATTTCTTCCTTAAAAGCATTGCAATCCCACTGTTGATCACGACCAAACTTCTTATCTAAAGAGGAATATTCTCTATGACAATCAAAATCCTATAATCCTGTGAAACTGCTATTTTTTTCAATTCTAAGAAAATCTCCTTATAAATTATTCTCTGAACCTGTTCTCATGATATTTCATTCAGTGTCCTTTATTTCCCCTCCCACTCCCTTTGCCCTGTCCTCTCCATCCTCATGGCCTAAGCACTGTAATTCCTCTACTTCTTTTGGAGCCTACCTAAGACCTTCAATGCCACCAAAACTGTACAAACTGAACTTTTTAGATTTTTATAAACCAGCAGATGATTTAACTTTGGGATTATTCTCAAGCTCTTGTTACATACTGTACTTGAATTTCTAATTAGTTATAAAAGCTTTGAGTCAGGATCAGTGTCTTTCATTTCTTTTATAGTTCCCACAGTTTCCACCAATGTACTGGTACAAGAAAACCATTCATTGACCTGAATTTATTCTATCCCTGAAATTACTTTCCTTTTTGCCACCTTTTCCCAACTTATCTTAAAACAAAAAACCCTATTTTATATGCAAATCTGACTGCTAGAAGAATTAATTTCCCAAAAAGGTCCATCATTGCCATTACCTAAGACATTTTAGAAATGTGCTCTATGGCCCCACTCTAGACATATTATATACTAATATGCTTTTTAGCAAGACACTAGCATGCATAAAGTGATTTTTATGCATTTTAAAATGTGGGAAATGTTTCACTAAAGAATCCAGTCTGAATCAGTTGTAGACATTGCCACTAAAGAATTCATTCTGAATCAGTGATCTTTGATTTTTACATTCAATAAGCCAGGAAAATGTGTATTTAAATCTCTTTTTTATCATCCACATGTATATGTGTGTTGTGTGAAAATAAGAGGAAGACAGAGAACCAGGGGAGAATTTGGGGGATAAGCAATTTTTTGCTTTAGTAAACTCACTTCATAATTATCTAGTGAATATATTTTCTATTTAGACTATTATTTCTGCTGTACTTTTTCTTCCATTTTGTGTTAAACCACATAGGAAAACAGAGCTGTCAAGATATTACTTCAAAAAATACAATTGAGGTATCTAAGAGCGGAAATCATTTGATGAATTTTTAAAAAGCTGGCTGCTTTTTAAAGGCATTTATAATTCAAAGTGTTTGATTAACTTTTAAAGAGTTGAGTGCTAGTAGATTTAAAATCAAAAGGAAAGATTTGGAGTGGTCTGGTAGATTTTTAAAGAAGGATAGAAGCAGGAAAACTGTGGCCTTACTCTTCTTAGCTTTGATATTTTTATGTGATTTTTGTTCCAATCACAAAACACATCCTTTTTAATCTTCTGTATATCATATGAGCTACCATGGGAATACTAGTAATGGTTTCTTATCTACCCAGTAGATATTCTGAAAATCATTGCAATACTTCATAAAGTATCTTAACTTGCCAGTGACAAGTGGTATAAATGTATAGTATATATCAGTTTATAAATAGTATCATGTAGAGCTGAAATTATGCAGATATTAGACGATTGAAGAAGGCACAATGAAAAGACAGATATCGTTAGGTAATCCAAGTCTATGCCCTGGCTAGTAATGCTGAAGAAGCTGGAGTTGAATGGTTCTATGAAGACCTACAAGACCTTCTAGAACTAACACCCAAAAAAGATGTCCTTTTCATTATAGTGGACTGGAATGCAAAAATAGTAAGCCAAGAAACGCCTGGAGTAACAGGCGAATTTGGCCTTGGAGTACAGAATGAAGCAAGGCAAAGGCTAATAGAGTTTTGCAAAGAGAATGCACTGGTCATAGCAAACACCCTCTTCCAACAACACAAGAGAAGACTCTACGCATGGACATCACCAGATGGGCAATACCAAAATCAGATTGAATATATTCTTTGTGCCAAAGATGGAGAAGCTCTATACAGTTAACAGAAACAAGACCAGGAGCTGACTGTGGCTCAGATAATGAACTCCTTATTGCCATTTTCAGACTTAAATTGAAAAAAGTAGGGAAAACCACTAGACCATTCAGGTATGACCTAAATCAAATTCCTTACGATTATACAGCAGAAGTGACAAATAGATTCAATGGATTAGATCTGACAGACAGAATGCCTGATGAACTATGGATGAGGTTCATGACATTATACAGGAGACAGGGATCAAGACCATCCCCAAGAAAAAGAAATGCAAAATAGCAAAATGGCTGTCTGAGGAGGCCTTACAAATAGCTGTGAAAGAAGAGAAGTGAAAAGTAAAAGAGAAAAGGAAACATACACCCATTTGAATGCAGAGTTCCAAAGAATAGAAAGGAGAGATAAGAAAGCCTTCCTCAGTGCAAAGAAATAGAGAAAAACAGTAGAATGGGAAACACTAGAGATCCCTTCAAGAAAATTAGAGATACCAAGGGAATATTTCATGCACAGATGGGCTCAATAAAGAACAGAAATGATATGGACCTAACAAAAGCAGAAGATATTAAGAAGAGGTGGCAAGAATACACAGAAGAACTGTACAAAAAAGATCTTCATGACCCAGATAATCATGATGGTGTGATCACTCACCTCGAGTCAGACATCCTAGAATGCAAAGTCAAGTGGGCCTTAGAAAGCATCAATACGACCAAAGCTAGTGGAGGTGATGGAATTCCAGATGAGTTATTTCAAATCCTAAAAGATGATGCTATTAAAGTAGTGCACTCAATATGCCAGTAGATTTGGAAAACTGGAAATGGCCACAGGACTGGAAAAGGTCAGTTTTCATTCCAATCCCAAAGAAAGGCAATGCCAAAGAATGCTCAAACTACCGCACAATTGCACTCATCTCGCAGGCTAGTAAAGTAATGCTCAAAATTCTCCTACCCAGGCTTCAACAGTAAGTGAACTGTGAACTTCCAGAAGTTCAAGCTGGTTTTAGAAAAGGCAGAGGAACCAGAGATGAAATTGCCAACATCTGTAGGATCATCAAAAAAGCAAGAGTTCCAGAAAAACATCTATTTCTGCTTTATTGACTATGCCAAAGCTTTTCACTGCATGGATCACAACAAACTGGAAAATTCATAAAGAGATGGCAATACCAGACCACCTGACCTCCCTCTTGAGAAATCTGTATGTAGGTCAGGAAGCAACAGATAGAACTAATCATGGAACATAGACTGGTTCCAAATTGCAAAAGGAGTGCATTGAGGCTATATATTGTCACCCTGATGCAGAGTACATCATGAGAAATGCTGGGCTGGATGAAGCACAAGCTGGAATCCAGATTGCCAGGAGAAATATCAATAACCTCAGATATGCAGATGACACCACCCTTACAACAGAAAGTGAAGAACTAAAGAGCCTCTTGATGAAAGTGAAAGAGGAGAGTGAAAAAGTTGGCTTAAAACTCATCATTCAGAAAACTAAGATCATGGCATCTGGTCCCATCCTTTCATGTCAAATAGATGAGGAAACAGTGAAAACAGTGAAAGACTTTATTTTTCTGTGCTCCCAAATCACTGCAGATGGTGATTGCAGCCATGAAATTAAATGACACTCCTTGGGAGAAAAGTTATGACCAACCTAGAGCATATTCAAAAGCAGAGACATTACTTTGCCAACAAAGGTCCATCTAGTCAAGGCTATGGTTTTTCCAGTAGTTAAATATGGATGTGAGAGTTGGACTGTAAAGAAATCTGAGCACCAACGAATGATGCTTTTGAACTGTAGTGCTGGAGGACTTAATAGTCCCTTGGACAGCAAGGAAATCCAGCCAGTCCATCCTAAAGGAAATCAGTCCTGAATACTCATTGGAAGGACTGATGCTGAAGCTGAAACTCCAATACTTTGACCACCTGATGTGAAGAACTTACTCGTGTGAAAAGACCCTGATGCTGGGAAATATTGATGGTGGAAGAAGAAGGGGATGACAGAGGATGACATGATTGGATGGCATCACTGACTCCTTGGACAGGAGTTTGAGTATACTCTGGGAGTTGGTGATGGTCAGGGAGGCCTGGCGTTTTGTGGTTCATGGGGTCGCAGAGTCGGACGTGACTGAGCAACTGAACTGAACTGATCCTAAGGAAGGGGAAGGGGAGAGGAGTTAAGGAGTGAAAACTATAAACCTTAATAAAACTTCCATGTATCCAACAGAATAAAACAATAATGTTCTAAAGTATTTGAGATCATTAGGAACCAGATAAAAGAGAAGAGCAATGTAGCATCTGGTTAATAGCATCAATGCTCCTCAAAAAGGTCTAGCTCTTTGGGCTGTTGTGTTCAAATGTTTTATGAAGAATGCTTCCAACCTGGTCTAAGTCTCTCTGCTCCTTATCAATTGACTCTTTCATTCCTCATTTCGTGAACCAGGTTATATTGCATCACTTAGACTATTGTGTGATATTGTATGGTAAGGGCTTGACATTCCAAGTTATATTGGTGTACTTTTCTTTAAATACCTCATAGTTAAGCATCGAGAAATATCACATAAACAAATAAGGGCAATAATGTGCTGTAGAGGCTATGTTGCAACAGGATCAAAACTGTGTGGAGGCACAAAGGTGAATTCTCCCTGGGTAATTAAGAAAAAGATATCCATCAGTATGAAGCCATCTTATTTGAGACAAGTCTAAAGAAATGGGATGGTTAGATTATGAACAAATTGCTTCATAAACAGTTTGGTGGGTGTGGGAGATTGTCATTATCTTTCACCAATTTAGAGGGTTATTGAATGTATGAAACATCACTTTTTCCTCATTCTAGCACTTAGAGACAAAATCAGAGGAAAAAATTCAGAGATAGGAAAAGCAACATAAAGGAAAAAGGAAGGAAACTCATGTTGTGAGAGGGTCCATACCGTACTAAGCTTGTACCAGGCACTTTATAGACATTGTTTTAGGTAAACCTCATAACAATTTTGCCAATGCATAACTTGTCTGAAGTGTCACTACTAGAGTCAATACTCACAGCCCCAGGTGATCACCCTAATCCTAGTTTTTAAAAGAAATAAATTAACCAAACATAAGGGGAGAGCTCATATTACAAAGCAATAACTTTAAATAACTAACAGAATAAGCAGCCGCAGAGGACACTAATAACTGTGCAAGTATGACTGTGTCTCCAGGATTGAAATAATCAGATCTTTAGAAAAAAAAGCAAAATTGGGTATTTGGTTTCTTAGGATATTTATCATGCTGCAAAATCTATCTACATATAATATAATACAATCTGTATATCAAAATACATTCTATCTAATCTTTGTTTCAGAAAATTATAAAAAGTGAAAATTTTCAAAATACATTAAATACCACAAAATTTACCTCTCTTTCATGTTTTCACATGCATGCATGCTCAGTCTTGTCTGGTTCTTTGTGACCCCATAGACTGTAGCCCTCCAGGCTCCTCTGCCCCAGAATCTCCCAGGCAAAAATATGGCATTTTCTCTAGAGGCTCTTCCCAGCCCAGGGACTGAACCCCCATGTTTTATCCTACTCTGAATTTCTTTAGCTCCTTATATTCAGATCCATTTGATGCTTAAAGTTCTTCTTTCACCATGCTTGATATATCAAACTGATTTAAGCCAGATGTTACCATATCTTATGCCAACTTACTAATTCACTGGTATGAATATGGAAAGATTATAAATACAAATAGAAAACAAAGAAGTACTATTTCCTCTCACACATTATTATGAGACACTGGATTAGAAACCCAAGTAATTTAAGATACAACTGAATTACTTTTATTTCCTCATATTGGGTGCAAAGGAAGGAGGCAACTCTGCTTAGGTTAATATAAGGTTAATATAATCAACCAAGTACAAATTTTCCCAAAATTCTAGAAACTCAGATTAAAAATTTTCATTGACTTAGAAATTTCCGTCATGAGTTCCTGATTAACTCTATTTACAGTGATGTCAAGTTCTGTTTTAGAGATCAGAGAAATAGTGCTGAATTGCAAAATATTTGAGGCCATTTGCCTTACCTTATAAAATGACTGTTTAAATAGATGATAGTAATGTCAGGTGGACTGACATTTATAATGTTTATAATCAGGGTTAACTAATGTCTGCAAAAATAGCACTGGGTGGTTGATATATACCCTAAAGATTATTGAAAGTAGGTGTGCTGTGCTGTACTTAGTCACTTGGTCATGTCTGACTCTTTGTGATCCCATGAATATACCCACCAGACTCCTCTGTCCGTGAGGATTCTCCAGGCAAGAATACTGGAGTGGGTTGCCTTGCCCTCCTCCAGGGGATCTTCCCAACCCAGGGATTGAATCCAGGTCTCCTGCATTGCAGGTGGCTTCTTTACCGTCTAAGCCACCAGGGAAGCTCATTAAAAGTATACATATGTATATATGTGGTATATGGCTCAGATGGTAAAGAACCTGCCTGCAATTCAGGAGATCCAGTTTCAATCTCCAGGTTGAGACAATCCCCTGGAGAAGGGAATGGCAACCCACTCCAATATTCTTGCCTGGAGAATCTCATAGACAGAGGAGCTTGGCGGCTATAGTCCATGGGGTTGCAAAGAGTCAGACAGGACTGAGTGAATAACACACACACACACACACACACACACACACATAGGCTTCCAAGGTGGCACTAGTGGTAAAGAACTCACCTGGCAATATAGGAGACTTAAGAGACATGAGTTCATTTGCTGGGTCAGGAAGATCCCCTGGAGGAGGGCATGGCAGCCCACTCCAGTCTTCTTGCCTAGAGAACTCCATGGACAGAGAAGTCTGGTGGGCTACAGTTCATAGGGTCGCAAAGAGTTGGACAGGACTGAAGTGACTTAGCAGGCGTGTGTGTGTGTGTGTGTGTGTGTAGTGTGGGAGGCCAAATTTAATCTCCCTGGACACACTTCTTCCGATACTGAAATTGGAAACAGAGATTTCTAATACTCCTGTAATGGGATGCATTAATCTGTTTCCCTCTTGCTGTGCTTAGTTGCTGTTGTGTCTGACTCTTTGCGACCCCATGGACTATAGCCCGCCAGGCTTCTCTGTCCATGGGGATTCTCCAGGCAGGAATACTGGAGTGGGTTACCTTCCTCCAGGGGATCTTCCCAACCCAGGGATCGAACCCAGGTCTCCTGCATTGCAGATGGATTCATTACCAACTGAGCCACCAGGGAAGCCCCAGTTTTTCTCTCAGATAAGTGAAATAACTTGTAAAGAAAACAACGTATTTTGTAAAAAAAAAAAAAAAAAAAGGAGCATCATGCAGAATTAAAAGTAATATTCCAAGTTTCCATTACTTGTGCACTTAATTATCATTTAGAAATTGGTATCCTGGTGAAAGGATGTATTTCCAAGTAAATTTGCACTGAAATTTTAAAAGCAGTGATTACACCTCCAGGAAAATCCTAGTAGAGTACACAGAGAGTAAACAAACAAGGAAAATAAGCAGAAAGATTGAATCAAGCAACAAGATCTAGAAAATATGATAGAAGAATCTGTTTTAAAAGGTTACATCTGTAAGCCACACTCTGCTTATTCTTTTGGAGTTCAATTTTATTTCGTTTTTTTAATTCCATTTTGTTTTATTTTATTTTCCTTGTGCAGCAATCTGAGCACATAAGCAAGTTAATTTGCTACTTGGCGAGTAGGAACATATCTACATTGAAGAAAACATCAAACCTGCTAGATACTCTCTCCATTATACACATTGCACAAAACCCCCAAAGATATATCATGTTGTTTACCTGGTAGCTCAGTGGCAAAGGATCTACACAGGATTCTCGTCACTTAAAAAAGAGAAAAACATCTACTCCATTCATATGGAATCTGGAAATTCAGTTCATGAAATCTAAGACTTTTAGAATCAAATTTAATTTTTCTCATTGCTAAATGTGTGGCATTGTTTATTTCAGTTCATGAAACAAAGTGTTTGGAGGCATTAAACACAAACAGAACTATTTAAATTGTTTTTTTTTTTTTTTCCTCTCACACTAACCAGTGACTATTTCTAGAATATACCTCATGAATATACTCTAATTTGTTCTGTTTCTCACTAAGAAATTATTGAGATGCTGAGAGAGAATGGCAAAGGAGTTTTGTGCTGGGAATGAACACAGTTCATTAGCTAACTTCTGAAAGGACTTTGCTAGTATAAATCTATCTTTAGCCCTTAGTTTTTTCCATGAGTGATTGAAATCCATTTTGTAGAACATCTTGCATGTTGGTTCAGTGATTCAATTCAGCAAACATTAATCACCTACCAGATGCCATGGAGGAACTAAAGATATAAAAACCAATGGAACTTTAGATAGAAAATATGACTGAAGTCTGAAATTATAGATTAAATGTTGATTTAACTATAGAGATGCAACTGAATTTTACATTTTACAGATGAATAGATGAAGGTCCAGAGAAGTATTTGTTCAAATCTTCAAACCCAAGATCAGTCAGTTTGAGAGAGTAACACAGGACTCCTAATCTCCAGGCCAATACTCTTTATACTACATCCAAAAAACAAACAAACAAACTCTAAAATAACCTAAGAAATTGAATGCATCTATATAGATGAATTGGGGCTTCCCTGGTGGCTTCGTGGTAAAGAATGCACTTGCAGTGCAGGAGATGCAGGCTCAAACCATGGGTCAGGAAGATCCCCTGTCAGAGAAAATGACAACCCACTCCTGTATTCTTGCCTGGAAAATCTCATGGACAAAGAAGCCTAGCAAGCTACAGTCCATGGGTCCACAAAGAGTTGGACATCAATATGACTGAGCATGCATGCATATAGCTGAATCAGCAGGTGACCATCACTGCTTCAGATAATCACCGAGAAAGCACTCTACTTCATTAGTTGGCAAGAAATAGACCAAACTGAAAAAATCAGTTTTGATTCAAAATTTACAAAAGATAAAGAATTACATAATTGCATTATTTTCAATAAAATTTAATTAAGAAGAGGAACTAGAGATCAAATTGCCAACGTCTGTTAGATCATCGAAAAAGCAAGAGAGTTCCAGAAAAACACCTACTTTTGGTTTATTGACTATGCCAAAGCTTTTGACTGTGTGAATCACAACAAACTGTGGAAAATTCTTCAAGAGATCGGAATACCAGACCACCTAACCTGCCTCTTGAGAAACCAATATGCAGGTCAGGAAGCAACAGTTAGAACTGGACATTGAAAAACAGACTGGTTCCGAATAGGAAAAGGAGTACATCAAGGCTGTTTATTGTCACCCTGCTTATTTAACTTCTATGCAGAGTACATCATGAGAAATGCTGGGCTGGAAGAAGCAAAAGCTGGAATCAAGATTGCCGGGAGAAATATCAATAACCTCAGATATGCAGATGACACCACCCTTATGGCAGAAAGCTAAGAACTTAAGAGCCTCTTGATGAAAGTGAAAGAGGATAGTAAAAAAAAGTTGGCTTAAAACTCAACATTCAGAAAACTAAGATCATGGCATCCAGTCCCATCACTTCATGGGAAATAGATGGGGAAACAAAGGAAACAGTAACAGACTTTATTTTGGGGGGCTCCAAAATCACTGCAGATGGTGACTGCAGCCATGAAATTAGAAGACGCTTGCTCCTTGGAAGAAAAGTTATGACCAACCTAGAAGGTGAAGGTGAAGGTGAAGTCGCTCAGTCGTGTCCGACTCTTTGCGACCCCGTGGACTGTAACCTACTAGGCTTCTCCGTCTGTGGGATTCTCTAGGCAAGAATACTGGAGTGGATTGCCATTTCCTTCTCCAGGGGATCTTCCCAACCCAGGGATCGAACCTGGGTCTCCCGCATTGGAGGCAGACGCTTTAACCTCTGAGCCACCAGGGAAGCACACAGCATATTAAAAAGCAGGGACATTGCTTTGACAACAAAGGTCCATCTAGTCAAGGCTATGGTTTTTCCAATTGTCATGTATGGATGTGAGAGTTGGACTATAAAGAAAGCTGAGCACTGAAGAATCGATACATTTGAACTGTGATGTTGGAAAAGACTCTTGAGAGTTCCTTGGACTGCAAGAAGATCCAACTAGTCCATCCTAAAGGAAATCAGTTCTGAATATTCATTGGAAGGACTGATCCTGAAGCTGAAACTCCAATACTTTGGCCACATGATGAGGAGAACTGACTCATTTGAAAAGACCCTGATGCTGGGAAAGATTGAAGGTGGGAGGAGAGGGGGTTGACAGAGGATGAGGTGGTTGGATGGCATCACCAACTCAATGGACATGAGTTTGACTAAATGCCAGGAACTGGTGATGGACAGGGAGTCCTGGTGTGCGGTGGTTCATGGGTTTGCAGAGTAGGACACGACTGAGTGACTGAACTGGACTGACTGAACTAAAGAAGTAAGATTTGCTGGACATCTCTGAAGTTTTACTGAGATAGCAATATAGGAGCTTTTAGGGTTAAAAAAGACTGAAATGTGAAAGTCACTCAGTCATGTCCAACTCTTTGTGACCCCATGAACTGTAGTCCATGAAGTTCTCCAGGCCAGAATACTGGAGTGAGTACCCTTTCGCTTCTCCCGGCGATCTTCCCAATGCAGGGATCGAAACCAGGTCTCCCACATTGCAGGTGGATTCTTTACCAGCTGAGCCACAAGAGAAGCTTAAGAATACTGGAATGGAGAGCCTATCCTTCTCCAGGGGGTCTTCCCTATCCAGGAATCAAACTGGGGTCTCCTGCATTGCAGGCAGATTCTTTACCAACTGAGCTATCAGGGAAAAAAATTGAACAACATCATAAAAAGGGTAAGGTCTCATAACACATGTATTCATTTTTATTTAAAAAGCATCCTCCATTAAGATTTCTTTTCTTACCAAAGGCAGTATTTAACTGATTCATTAGTAAGTAATGGGGACCTTTACCATGTAATGCACATCCCTTTGCTTCATTTAACTAGATATATTATACATTCATTATATGAAAACTCCAGATGATAGAGGCCAACAATCTTTAGAGAAAAATTTAGAGAAATCGTGAATACATTTATATGTATGCTGAAGTATTTTTACTGTATCTCCAAAATGAGTATAAGTATTGAGTAGCTATATATTTTCTAATCTTTATATGTATTTTTTAAATACAAAATATAGAAACACATACTCATTGTAAAAAGTGTTCAAATAATTTTTCAGCATACAGAAAAGTAAATAAAAATCCATTTCTTACTTAAGATGTTACCATGTCTTTATATCTTCCCTTTCTAGAAACCAAATTAAAAGTAGTAAAAAAATATTGTGAAGTTTTACGTTCACAATTAAAAGAAACAAATGTGGGAAGGAAGTCTTTCCCTGTATAGACACGGTTTATGTGAAGATGTAGAGTGCTGCTTTCAGCTTGTGATCATGAGAAGT
The DNA here is from genome assembly GCA_006410635.1 of Cephalophus harveyi. Classification (NCBI taxonomy): domain Eukaryota; kingdom Metazoa; phylum Chordata; class Mammalia; order Artiodactyla; family Bovidae; genus Cephalophus; species Cephalophus harveyi. Next base: position 38,075 of record SJYT01083664.1, read on the forward strand.
CAACCAAAAAAATAAGTCATGTCATCATCATGTGTTGGCATCACTGAGATACTAACTTAGCACTAGCCCCACCTACTCCCAGATTTTTGCTTTGTAATTAAGATATTTTATTGGTAAACCAGTATAATTCAGATATTCTGTAACATGCAATTAAGAAAACTTGGAAGTGAGAGGATATGCTGAAGTTTTCAGAGGTACATGTAGATGTCCAAACTCATCACACCGTATGCATTAAATATGTGCAGTTTTTTTTTGTGTATCAATTATACCTCAAAAAAGCTGGATTTCTGGTTTGGGTGTTTTGTTTTTTTTTTTTTTTTGAAGAACAATAAGGATATAAATTGTATTTCAAGACAGGAGAAATGATGTTATGAACTCAGTGTCCATGCTTCCAACCAAATCCAAATTCAGTAAGTTGAACCCCTACCCTGCAATGAGATGGAATTTGGAAGTGGAAACTTATATAATGGGAGTTAGATGAGGTGATGGGGGCTTCTCAGGTGGTGCAGTGGAAAAGAATCTGCCTGCCAAAGCAGGAGACTCCAGAGACATGAGTTTTGATCCCTGGGTCAGGAAAATTCCCTGGAAAAGGAAGTGGCAACCCTCTCGAGTATTCTTGTGTGGAGAAATCCCATGGACAGAGGAGCCTGGTGGGCTGCAGCTCATGGGGTCGCAAAGAGACAGCCATGACTGAGCGCACTGAGTATTTGTTGAGGTGATAGGCATGGTGTCTTCCTGATGGGATTGATGAGCATATTCATCAAGGAAAAGAAGGGCGCTCTCCCCCTCTCTGCCATGTGAGGACGCAATATGAACACGGCCATCTTCAAGCCAGGAAGAGCGCTCTCACCAGAACTCAGCCATCCAGTCACCCTGATTTAGGACCTCCAGCCTCCAGAACTGTGAAGAAATAAATTTCTGATGTTCAAGACATTTTTTTTTTTCTAATTATGCTGGTGGTTACTGATGAAACTTGAAGGAAAAGTAGAGGGAGCTTGGAATATATAAGCTCAGAGCTGTGACCAAAGAGAGAGCAAAGCTCCTGGCAGAACACTAGAAAAGCTGCATAAGAAACAGTATGATGTCAGAGGGCCACCCAAAAAGTGAAGGAGACCACGGTGATTTATGGAAGGCCTGTGTACATTACAATAGCCTCTCTGTCCCTCCCTCCACATTGCAGAACAGCCTGTAACCAAACGTTTCTTTTCCGGAGGGGAGGAAAAAGCCAGTGGTTGTTCTCTAAAGCAATTGAACAAAGCAGAGAACTAGAACAAATAAGAGAGATATTGGTAACCTTGGAGTACAGCCTTCCCCATTCTAGCATTTAGGGAAATATGAGAATAAACTTCACCCTTAAAGAAAAATTCCAAACTCATATACTCTGCCACATCACTGGAGTTTTCATCCTCAAGTAGAAATGGACATCAATAGGTTCCTTGAAAAAAACATTCAGTACATTACAAGGGGAAAATCTAAACACAGATTCAAAAATAATGATTCTAGAGTAAGAAGAAAGAATTCAGAAAACAACAGAAATTAAATATAAAATATAATAAATATAAAATATAATAAAGATAAAATATATTTTATTTATTTTTTAAATAAAGATAAAATATATTTTTAAACTTCTTGGATTTTTTTTACATTATTATTGCAACATGTTTTACATATATAATTCAGTCACTTAAAGTATAAACAATTCAGTCTTTTTAGAAATTTCCCAAATTATGATGCCAACACTATGCAAACCAAACAGGTTCAAGTTTTTATCATCCCCATAAGGTTCTTCCTTCCCACTTACTGTTAATCTCCTTTTCCACCCACTTCCCCAAGCAACCATTAACCTGTTGATTTAGTCGCTAAGTCATGTCCGACTCTTGCGACCCCATGTACTGTAGCCCTCCAGGCTCCTCTGTCCATGGAATTCTCCAGACAAGAATACTGGAGTGATTGACCTTTCCTTCTCCAGGATTAATCTGTTATATGTCCGAATAGATTTGCTATTTATATCAGTGATAGCATGTACTATGTGGACGGTCATGTCTTGCTTTTTTCAGTATGTTTGTGAAATATTCTGAGGTTCATCCATATTGTAGCATATGTCCATCATTCAAAATTAGAACTCTTAACAACTACTGGAAGATAGATGATATTACATCCCCAACAAAAGAGGAAGATATAATGAAAAAGCCACAAACATAGGAAAATGAAAAGCATTTGTAAATTAAAAATGTAAGTGCCAAAATAGAAATACATTAAAAATAATGAAAGGTAAAAATGAGGAAATAGATGGGGAAACAGTGGAAACAGTGTCAGACTTTATTTTGGGGGGCTCCAAAATCACTGCAGATGGTGACTGCAGCCATGAAATTAGAAGACGTTACTCCTTGGAAGAAAAGTTATGTCCAACCTAGATAGCATTTTCAAAAGCAGAGACATTACTTTGCCGACTAAGGTCCGTCTAGTCAAGGCTATGGTTTTTCCTGTGGTCATGTATGGATGTGAGAGTTAACTCCAGTACTTTGGCCACCTCATGCGAAGAGTTGACTCATTGGAAAAGACTCTGATGCTGGGAGGGATTGGGGGCAGGAGGAGAAGGGGACGACCAAGGATGAGATGGCTGGATGGCATCACTGACTCGATGGATGTGAGTCTGAGTGAACTCCGGGAGATGTTGATGAATGGGGAGGCCTGGCGTGCTGCGATTCATGGGGTCGCAAAGAGTCGGACACGACTGAGCGACTGAACTGAACTGAACTGAAAAATGAGGAAATCTCCCACACAAGTAATTCACCATTACTAGACTTGTTTTTATTCCTTCCTATCTTGTTTTCTTTTTCTATTCTGTGCACTTAGATATTAATTTATAAGTAACATTTAAAAAATAAGTTATTTCAACCTAGAGGGGTGGGATAGGGAGGGAGATGGGAGGGTGTTTCAAAAGGGAGGGGATATATGTATACCTATAGCTGATTCATGTTGAGATTTGACAGAAAACAACATTCTGTAAAGCAATTATCCTTCAATAAAAAAATAAAAAGAACCAATTTAGATAAAGGAAAGTCAAAAAAGAAAAAATATAAACAGTATATCTACATAAAAGAATATTTTCCAACTAGAGCCGTGCATATTGGAAGATTTTATTGTCATTATAGATTTTATTACTCACACTATATGTGATCATTTTTATCATGCTATAATTACAATGTTGTATCCTAATTTTCTCACTTCAGCTTTCATGACCATTCAACTATTAACAGAGACTTTAAAAGCTTTACTTTTAATAACTACTACATCATTGATTCTGATTCTTGATTTATTTAAGGCAATTCCATATTTTCAGAGGCATTCATAAATGCATAGTGTATATGCATCCATATCAGTGTTCTGTTTACAGACTATTTCCTTAGGCTAGATTGTCAAGTGAAATTTCTGGTTAGTGAAATTTATGAGGTCTAAGGTCTTTGTTATGTGCCATTGAGTCATTTTCCATGAGGCTTATAGTCATTCTATATGACAATACAGATTGGAAAGCAGCACTTAGCAATAAAAATATTTCTAATCAGTTTGTTTGACATAATTTAGCAATCATAAGTTGTATATAATACTAGCACTATAGTGACACAGGAATTTAATTTTAAAATAGGGTTTAAAATACTTTTATTACATTTTTTAGATTAGAAAAGCCTAGATTCCATGGTATAATAATATACTTTACACTTAAACATTGACCAATAGAGATTTGTCTTCTTACACACACCAAAGGTACATACATACAAACATGCACACAAATGTGAACAGTTCACAATATCATTTTTTTCAATTTTAATCGCATTTATTTATTTCTAATTTTACAAGTAAGGAATGTTCATTGCAGACAAATAGAACTACATAAAAGCATGGTGTAAAAAAGAACAATCACCTAGAAACCCCATCCTCCAGAAATAACTACCATTAGCATGTTGATGCATTTCTTCCATGTCTACATATTTTTTTTTTAATAATTGAAGTACAATTAACCTACAACACTATGTTATTTCTAAATGCACAATTCTTTTAACATTTCTACTAGATTTATATTTGGTTGATCTACTATCTTTATTGTATATTTGCCTTTATGAATGAGATTTTTTTTCTTTCATAGCTTTCATGTTTAACTTTCTGTCCTTTTCTTTTTTGCTTAGAGAAGTCCCTTTAACATTTCTTGTAAAACTGGTTTGTGGTGCTGAACTCTTTCAGCTTTTCTTGTTTGTAGAAATATCTATGTCTCTTTCTAATTTGAATGATAGCTTTGCTGGGTAGAGTATTCTTGGTTGTAGGTTTCTTCCTTTCATCACTTTAAATATATTGTGCCACTCCCTTCTGCCCTGCAAAGGTTTTGCTAAAAGCTCAGCTAATGATCTTATGGGAGTTCCCTTGTATGTAACTAGTTGCTTTTAGTTTGCTGCTTTTAAACTTCTCTCTTTATCTTTAATTTTTGCCTTTTTAATTATAATGTGTCTCAGGGTGGTCCCCCTTGGGCTGATAATCCCTGGGACTCTCTGTGATTCCTGGACCTGAACTGTCTATTTCCTTTCCCAAGTTAGGGAATTTTTCAGCTATTATTTCTTCAAATGTGTTCTCTGCCCCCTTTTCCTCTCTTCTCCTTCTAGGATTCTGATAATGCAAATGTTAATAAGCTTAATGATGTCCCAAAGGTCTTTTAAACTATACTTTAAAAAAAAAAAACAACTTTTTCTTTTTTTTTTCTGTTCAGACTGGGTGATTTTTTACTACTCTTTTTTCCAGTTTGCTGACTCAGGCCTCTGTATCATCTAATGTACCTTTGACTTGGGCTACTGTAGAGGTTGCTGGCTGCTGCTTTGTCTAGGTTTGAGAGATCCCAGCATGGCTGCCTGCATGGTCCAGAGTCCCAGGGCTAGTGCTGACCAGTTAGTATTTGGGGCTGGGTTCTAGTGTTAATAAGACAGAAGGAGGATTCCAAAATGGTGCTTGCCAGCACCAGTGACCTTAGGGTATAATGAGCTCTCAAAAATGGATGTCACCAGTATCTGTGTACTCAAGGTATGTCCCAGTTGCCTCCTGCCAATCCAGGAGACTCTAAAAGATCAGCTAGTAGGTTTGACCCTGAATCTTTCAAATTACTGCTTTTTGAATGTTGGAGGGTATGAGATTTTGCAGCTACTCTTAAAGAGTAGAGTCTATTTCCCACAGCACCCCCACTCTCCAGAATGCAAGTTCCACTGGCCTTAAAGCTAGACTTTCCGGGAATCTCTTTCAGGACTCACAGGCTGGGGAGCCTATCATCAGGTTCAGGCTCCCCTCTCCTTAAAAGGAATCTCTGCCATTTTGATTATCGTGTTTGTGGGCCACCTACCCAGGGTTATGGGACTTAACTGTACAGCGTGTCTGCCTCTTCTACCCATCTTGCTCTAATTCCTTCTTTATATCTGTAGTTGTAGAAGATCTTTCCTGCTAGTCTTCTGGTCGTTCACATCAATAATTGCTCCGTAAGCAGTTGTAATTTTGGTGTGCCTGAAGGAGGAGGTGACCTCAGTGACTTCCTCTTTTGCCACCTTGGCCATACCACAATATTATTTATTAAATTTGAAACATCTACCAGTATGAACAATAACAGTGTAACTGGTGGCTTAGGTGGCATTTCCTAAAATCTTTTCAATTGCCAGATTGGTTCAGATGCACATCTTTAGTACTCCCACAGTGCCTGCATATTATTATTCTTGCCAGATTGAGTTTAAATGAATTTTTAACTAAAATGAATTTTTTTCTTTTTATTACCAGCATATAATTAACACAAAAGAAGATATTGTTTGATTAATGCTTCCAATTCTAACATCAAGGACATAATGCCTACCACATAATTTACTTATGAAGTTTATCAATATGAACTGAAATTCTTTAAATAAGTTCAGAGGAGTGTGAATTTAGGTCCTTTGCAATAATGATTTTGCTATATTTCCTTTTGTTGGGAGTGTGTATTTCAGAAATACTTCCATTCCTTTTTTTTCTAATACGTTATTTTGAAGCAATGTTTTTCTATTACTTTAAACTTTTTTAAGAAGTAAAATCTACAGGATTTTAGTAAATAAATTTGGGAAAATGAAATAGAAAATCATCACTTTTGTCACTGATTTTACCTAATACAAAAATACAAATTTGCAAATATTTGTTTATCATATATTGGGAATCAAAATTTCAACAAAGGATTTTTGTTAGAAATTACATAAATGAAAAATTCCTCTATGCATTTAGAACATAATTTTTATACTGATCTTATTTGGAATATATGAACTACTTAAAGCATTCCTATAATGCATGCATGTGACCCTGTGACGCAACTGTGCTTGACCATAAGACTTTCTAAGCCAATGATTTGGTGCTCAATTCCCTGGTGGCTCAGATGGTAAAGAATCTGCCTGCAATGTAGGAGACCCAGGTTTGAACCCTGGGTTGGGAAGATCCCCTGGAGAAGGGAATGGCAACCTACTCAAGTATTCTTGCCTAGAGAATTCCATAAACAGAGCAACCTGGAGGGCTACAGTCCATGAGGTTACAAAGGGTCAGACACGACTGAGCAACCAGCACTTTGGGCACTTGGTTTCCATCTATAAGATACCATCTCCTCTCTGCCTTCCAGAATTCATAAAAACTTTTATCTGAGCATGGTCTCTTCCTGTTTTCAACTCCATTTTATATTTATTATTCTTTTTTCTGCAACTTTTTGTTATTTGGGGGGAATTTAAATGAGAGGTGGGGGAGATAAATTTGTTTCAGCTTTTCTCAATTGTTTAAAAAAAAGAATATTTTAAGATTAAGTATTAACAATTGGGTACTTTTAATTATCAAAAGGGATTTTCTGATAAAATATAAAATGTGGCTAATCGTTGGTTTCTCAAACCATGAGACTTTTTTTTTTTTTTGAGGCAGGTCTTAATGGGCTTTTAAAGAAAATTACCTAACATATCTTTCTTCTTTGTTTTTATAGAGATTTGCTTGCTGACCAAGGGACGGCGCACTGCCAGTGTTCGAGCTGATACATATTGTCGTCTTTACTCACTTTCTGTGGACAATTTCAATGAGGTCCTGGAGGAATATCCAATGATGAGAAGAGCCTTTGAGACGGTTGCCATTGACCGATTAGATAGGATAGGTACTGTTTATTTTCTTCTTTACTTGCAATTCACTCTTAATCTAGTGGTTGAGTATATATTTGCAGTTATAAGTCCCAAATGCTAGCTTACAGATTGCTTGCTAACTAGCATAGAAACAGCAATTAGCTGTAGCCTTATTTCTAGAAAGATCTGAGGCACTAACTTTCTCTTCTAAGTATTCTAGGTTTGTTTATTCATCTCTGTTTTTAACTAGATACACAGTCTGATTTCCTCAGTGATACCAAAAGGTAAAAACAATGATTACAAATTCTAGATGGCATTAAAATAGAACTAAAAATACAATAGTATGAGTCTACATTACAAACTATATTTTATCACAAGTTTTCTTTTAAATTTTAAGGATCAACCTTACACTTATTCTTACATTATGAATTGAAAATAATTGTGCATTTTACTTGTCACAGTAGAAACTTTAATGTTTGTAATACAGACTCACGCAGAAAAAGCCTTAATAGAAATGCCCACATAGATGCTTTATTTTCAAACATCAACTTATTTTAAAATCTTTTCTGCTCTCAAATATTGATATATAAGGCCTTACTATTTACACTAGTTTAAACATTTGAATAATTGCCATTGTAAAATTAGATCAGATTGGCTTGCTGTTAACTTCCCAAGATATGCTGGAACATTCTGATGTCAGAAGGTAGTATGCATTCATTTTCAACACCCAAATTCTCCTCCCCCACCAGACCCTTCTCTGCTCCCTTTCCCAGCTTAACTCTACTAGTCTTCAAATTTCAATGTAAACATCATTTCCCTGTAGAAACCTATAACCTTCCACTCCTCCTGAATAGTTTGAGCACCCTGGATATGTTCTCCCATACCCCTGGGATGTTCCTCCATCACAGTACAGCTTTTATTATTTAAATTGCTCTAGAGATGCTAAGATTTATGAATGAAGAGATCATGTCTAATTCACTGTTACATTCACAGTACCTGGTACACAATGAATATTGTTGAAGAGAGTTAGGGAGGGATGAAGGAATCAATGAACTCAAAGGAGATGGGGTTGGGATTACTGAAAAGTAAACAAAGAGGTACTTCAACTGCATTCTTATTAAAGGTAAGGCCTTTTGATTGATGTTATGGTTATGTTAGCTTTTCTTCTACACTTTACATCTTTCTTTTCCTCTATATTAGTAGGACAGAAGACTGCATAAGGATCTGAAATTTGGTTAGGAGAAGTAAAGGTAGTATTTGGACATTACCATTATAGACATAACAAGGGTTCCCAGGTGGCACAATAGTAATGAGTAATAAAATCCACCCGCCAATGCAGGAGACACAAGAGATGTGGATTCAATCCCTGGGTCAAGAAGATCCGCAGGAGAAGGAAATGGCAATCCACTCCAGTATTCTTGTCAGGGAAGTCCCATGGACCTCTGTAGCCAGGAGGGCTACAGTCATGGGGTTGGAAGAAGTCAGACATGGCTGAGCACACATGCACACTAGATACAACACACATATTAAAAGCCATATTGATGACTTAGAGGCTGTAACAGGACCGAGTGTCCAGGAGACAGTGCCCATGACAGACGTGAGTATTCCTGAAAGCATCTTTACTTAATCTGAAAATAACTTCCCTCTTTGTGGTACATGAGTGTTCATGGTAGAACCAGAGACTAATTTCTGAACATATAAGTTTTTTCCTAAGCCAACTAGCCATATTTTGAAAAGCATTAAAATCAAGGTATTTCAACAGAGACTTTATGTTACTCTGATAGAGCATCTCTCTCATATAATTTACTACAATTAATTTTTATAAGAAAAATTTGCATGAAATTATTTTCATTCCATAATACAGGCAATAAAATTGCAAGTGAGCACCAGTATTTGCATTTTTAATCTTCACAAAATTCCAACAGTGCATTAAAAGTTATAGTATTTTTCCACAAGGGCCCAGATACTCAGATTATGAAATGTTGACTATTCACATGACCACAAAAACTATTCTTCTCACTTTTGGGGTCATTGCTTATAAATACATATACTGTAGTTAAAGGGAATATGTTAAGTAAAAATTTATATTTTCTACTAATATAGAAGTCTTTGTTCTTTGAGAAATTAGGACAATTCTGTAAAAAGAGAAGTAAATGTTCATATTGGCAGTCATTTTAAATGACTGCCTTTCCCAGCAGCCAAGTAAATTATAACACCACATTTCTATTCAAATATATTCCTTGTTAGTTTAGATGTGATACCTTATTTGCTGCTGCTGCTGCTAAGTCGCTTCAGTCGTGTCCGACTCTGTGCGACCCCATAGACGGTAGCCCACCAGGCTCCCCCGTCCCTGGGATTTTCCAGGCAAGAACACTGGAGTGGGTTGCCATTTCCTTCTCCAATGCATGAAAGTGAGACGTGAAAGTGAAGTCGCTCAGTCGTGTCCGACTCTTAGCGACCCCATGGACTGCAGCCCACCAGGCTCCTCCGTCCATGGGATTTTCCAGGCAAGAGTACTGGAGTGGGGTGCCATTCCCTTCTCCGGATACCTTATTTAGTGATTGGCAAATTGATTTACTTTTCAGTTACCATATTTACGAAGGCATTATTTTATTGATGTCATTTAAAAAATCACTAATTTTCCCTTTTCATCAACCTAAAATTGATGCTAATTGTTATTTTTCCAGAGAATGTCTTGTTAATGCAAACCAAAGACAATAGCAAGAAGAGATGGTGCTTATTGAGGTTCTAGAGGGAGCTAAGCACTTGCCATACATCAGTGCCCCTTGATCCTCACAACAACCTCTCAGAAGAGGAAAGATTGTGAAAAAGTTCTCAATCTGGCTGCACATAAGAATCCCCTGACAAAATCTGATTATAAAGTACCAAAATCTGGACCGTTGTCTGGTTATTCTCATTCAGTTTTTAGGGTGCAGCTGGAAATCAGTAACTCTCATCACTCCAGCAATGAGATAAATACACAAGTAGAGCAGAGAATCACTGGTGTAGGGCACTGGTCAAAAGCAAAGGCCTTCCTTTCTCAGACATGCATGTAACAGTCCCCCAGATATCAGAGTAAAAGGCAGCACCTGGTGCAACAAGTGGGTGAGGCCCAGGAGACTTCATTTCCAGCAAACACTCACATGACAGAGATGCTGCTGCTTCATAGTCTGTAAACAATCTGTGCTCAGATCTACTGGTTTCCTGGCCCAGCTCTGTCACTTATTAACCATGTTTTTTGGGGCATTGGTCTTAATCTTTCTATGTTCCAGTCTCCTTTTAGGTGAAGTAGAATTATAAGCACACCTACCTCAAAGAGTTGAGGATTAAATAAAATAAATCTGCCAAAAGACAGGGAAGCCCGGCGTGCTGCACTCCATGGGGTCACAAAGAGTCAGACAGGACTTGGCAACTGGAGAACAACAAAAGCCTTGGGCAGAGTGCTTGTCACATAGTATGTTTCCCATTGACCTTTCTTGAAAAAGGAACTTGAAACTGAAATGTTCCTGTCAGACCCATCCTGTTCCAAGTGCCCTGTTTTCTCTCAGGGTAGCCCTCAGGCTATTTCTTCATTTCTCCATTTCTTCAGTAAGAGCTTTTGCCATATTACAGACTTTTCAACTTGACTCCTGTGCAAGGTAAGACTTACCAGAAAGATGCAGGAAGCATGAGAGGCAGGAGGCGCGTTTCTATTTGGTGTCTAAAGGTAAGTGCTCAACTATTAAGCTTCTTCAATGCAACACTGCCATCCTCCTGTTTGCAGGAGCCACGGGTGCTTGGAGTTGTCATCAGTCATTTGTAGACTTTCTAAGTGCCTATCTTCCTTTCGCTGACAGGGAAGAAAAACTCAATTCTCCTGCAAAAGTTCCAGAAGGATCTGAACACGGGTGTTTTCAACAATCAGGAGAACGAGATCCTGAAGCAGATTGTGAAACACGACAGGGAAATGGTGCAGGCAATTCCTCCCCTCAATTACCCTCAAATGACAGCCCTGAATTCCACCTCTTCAACTACTACCCCGACCTCTCGCCTGAGGACGCAGTCGCCGCCGGTGTACACAGCCACCAGTCTGTCGCATAGCAACCTGCACTCCCCCAGCCCCAGCACCCAGACCCCCCAGCCGTCAGCCATCCTCTCACCCTGCTCCTACACCACCGCTGTCTGCAGCCCTCCTGTACAGAGCCCGCTAGCCACTCGAACTTTCCACTATGCGTCCCCCACGGCTTCCCAGTTGTCCCTCATTCAGCAGCAGCAGGTTCAGCCGCCACCGCAGCCCCAGCAGCCACCCCAGCCTCCGCAGACCCCTGGCAGCTCCACACCGAAAAATGAAGTGCACAAGAGCACGCAGGCGCTTCACAACACCAGCCTGACCCGAGACGTCAGGCCCCTCTCGGCCTCGCAGCCCTCGCTGCCCCATGAGGTCTCCACCCTGATCTCCAGACCGCACCCCACTGTGGGCGAGTCCCTGGCCTCCATCCCTCAGCCCGTGACCACGGCCCACGGCTCGGGCCTGCAGGCGGCGGGCAGGGGCAGCGTCCCCCAGCGGGTCACCCTGTTCCGACAGATGTCGTCGGGAGCCATCCCCCCGCACCGAGGAGTCCCCCCGGCCCCCCCTCCACCAGCAGCCGCTCATCCGAGGGAGGCGCCCTCAGTCTTAACTACAGACCCAGAGGCAGAAAAGCCACGATTTGCTTCAAATTTATGATCCCTGCTGATTGTCAAAGCAGAAAGAAATACTCTAACGAACTGAGGCGCTTCTCAGACCTGATTTTATTCTATCTCCTGATAGATCCCTCTAGCCTACTATGAAGAGATATTTTAGACAGCTCTGGCCTACATGCAAAATGTAAAAAATATATATATATATATAAAAATATGCTATTAAATCTATATCTGAAAATCTCAAGAGAAGTTCAAAAGACTTGTTTAGCATTCAGTGTTATATGTCTTCCTTTCTTTAAATCATTAAAGGATTTCAAATGTTGTTGTAAGATTATTTATTTTTAACCTACTTTTACTTAATTCCTTTGATATATGCATTTCTCTATTTTATGAAGAGTTCTTGGATTCCGTGGAAACAAACCTCTGATTTTAAAAAGGCAACTCAAGTGAGCTGAATAGCGCCAATCAAAACTTCTCTCATTAGCTGTGTCTCTGCATCTAAATTGTTAATCATTAATTACAGGGGATTAAATAGCAGATCCCATTTTCTAAATCTAAATTGTATTTTGGTGCTTTGAATTTTGAATTAAGTTAAAGAATACACCATATGCTTGGCCATGGTAGGAGACTAGCATTGGCTATGATCTCTATAGTCATAGAGATATGACTATCTCTAACCTCAAACATGTTCATTGATCTTTCAGAAAGCTGAAGGAATATTTCTCTTCAAGTGTTATCAGACTTTTACCAAGACTCAATCAATGTTAGCTGTAAATAACTGTTTCAACCCAAATAAAAATAGTTCTTCTGTGCTGTATGAAGGTAAAAGTCATTGTTTAAGAATTTAGTTTTACTGCTTCACTTCAAAACTTAGAGTTTTAAATTTTACAAAACCTAACTGTGACAATTATTCAACTGTAATGCAATGGCTTGAAACCTACAATATTATTTTAACCTGCAATGTTTTATGCAAAATTGTATGCTTGGTTCTACAAATTGCTTGTATTATACCAAAAATCATTACTTTTCTTCTTTCTTGCCATAATCAAGCATCTGAAAATAGGCCCTGCATGCTTAGGGGGGAAAAAAGTAGGTTCAAAGCAGTCATTGTAGGGAAAAGCTTACAGTATTTCTCATTTCTAGAAAAGTATAACCATTCATTAATTGCCTATCTTAAAATTCCTGTAAGGCTGACTTGGATCTCTGACTTAAGTCTAGAAGTGAGGTCTTCACTTTCATTTAATGTTATTATTATCTTTTATCATTTAAATGACAATTTGTAAACTACAGCTTGATTTGGAGTTGCCAGTGTTTTCTGTGTCTTTCACTGTAGTTGATAGTTTACTGTGGTGTTAATTTAAAAAATAAATACACTATAGCATCATCTGTTGGGAACATACACTTGCTCTTTGTGTATTGTTAACTAAATGGTTAGTAAATCTTAAGCAATGTGGTGACTAACATAGCCCTGAGAAAGGAGGTTTGTTATTTTAAATGTGCTGAAAAAAGTACAGACCTGGTGACATTAAGCAGGAGGTCAAAGTCAATGTCTGCGAGCATTGTTTTGTTTTTGTGTTGTTTGTATGTTTCCTTAACCCTGTTCATGATCTGTGAACATCTGCTTCTTCTCAAAGAAGTCCCTTAGAAATCCTTTGTGCCTAACACACCCCTCGAATATGGTGGATGACTGGAACACAATTGGAAGATTCCCAATAACAGACTTCTGTAAATAACCCAAGTTAAGAGAATGACCTAAAGTGGAGGTCTTCCGTATCTCTGACACTGGCAATGCATTTAAGAAGAATTTAACAGAGATCATGCACTAAATGGGGCAGGGCCTCCAGACAGACTTGAGGACAGAAAACAAAAGTGAAACTCTAAAACAGATCTATGCCGCCTGTTATGCCTTTTATGGATATAATACTTACAATACCAAAATGAGTTGTTATGTTTAATTTCTAACAAATTCTAGCTTGTGTGAAAGGAATCAACAATGCTAGACAATGTGTAATCATGAACATGCTGGTGACCTATGATGGAGTGTCAGGAGCGGTGTGAGAAAGGGATTGTTCAGTCTACCTAGGACCTATGGGGAAGCTGCAAGACCATTTACATATCAGTACAAAACTCCTTTATTTTATTAAAATACTGATAATTAACTTCAATTTATTAAGATCATTATTGGTCCTTTAAATTATTAAAGGTTTACATTTGATAGAACTAATGGGTTTGGTAGTGAGATATTTTTATATATATAAATGTTTGGTTTTTTATTTTGAGCACTATTGAGAAACATAAGCAAAATTGAATTGCATGGTCTTTCAGTGCAACCATAAAATTTTTATTCACTTTGTAACAGAATGGACAAAAAAAAGAACCCTAAGGTTTATATATTAAACTAATAAAGTGGTACAGGGTAAATTATATACATATATATGTATGAATATATATACTTACGTTAAGAAGAAAATTGACTCACAATCCTGTAACATAAAAGTTCATTACTAGTTGAAAAGTGACCACTTTTCTCTGTACATAGTTAAGCCCATAAGTATGGAGTTTTAAACTGTACAGAAAGAAATGTATTACTGAAAAGATTGATCTTTCTGCTGCTGGGAAAATAGTAGAATAGCTGATTCTCACAACAACTGTATGATCAGGGATGAATTAGAGAATTTCTTTTGTCTTTGCTCAAAGCCATACATATATAAATATATATAAAGATTGTTAATAAATTCAACAAAAAATAAACTAAAATCATGAATATTTTATTTTATCAATATACATTAGTCACACATTTTATTTAAGAGTATAGATTTGCCTCTGTCTTTCTGTCTTTATATCATCAGATGTCCAAGAGGGCTTTTACTTGATAATCATCATAAAATTAATTATAGATATTCTCTAACTATAGAAAGAAAAGAACTTAAATAGAACACGGATTTTCCAGCTATCCCTGTGTTTTTTTCCTCTTCTATACTGAACAAGTTGAGTTTTTTTTCTTCATCACGCTGTACTTTCTTAGCATGTGGTTTTATCCAATTTGAAAACACAAATATTTCTGTGCTTTATTGGATATGGGGATGAGAAATAATTGCTCTATAATTTACATATACAAACCTATTTTATGATAGCCATCAGTCTTCTAAAGACTGGATAGTGACAGAATCTCCATATGCAAATGAATTTTGAATCAGACTTAAAAGCTTGAGACAAGAGTATATTACAATGAGTGAAGGATTCTCAAAAGTGTTAAGCAAAAATAGCAGGAGTGTAAATAGATTATAGTCATCAAATAAATGGCCTGTCTCCCTGTGTCTGTCACCACTCCTTAAGTGAATGCTGCCTCACTTTCTGTAGGTGGCTGTTTTTCCATTTACAAAAAAAGAATGTAACATCTGCAAGACACTACACAAAGTACTCAGTCAAATTGCTAGAATAAACTAAGGAACTTGGGTGATTTAAACAATGTGATGTGTTTTGAATTTTAGATATATTATTTCAAATCTTGAATTATTTACACTTCAAAATGCAAATGATCTGTACTATCTTTCAAGCCTATTTTTAAAGACTCCACACCTCCTTTTTCACCTTGTGTGTTTATGTGTGTTAATTTCACTATGCTACGTTGCTGCTGTGGATCTCACTATCATCATTTCATTTCATCATTTACAACATTAAGCTTTTTAAACAAGGTTTCTGTCCCTTCTGCCTCCATCCTTCTAGAATGCCATGCATACCAAGTCGCTTCAGTCGTGCCTGACTCTGTGCGACCCCATGGACAGCAGCCGACCAGGTTCCTCCACCCACAGGAGTCTCCAGGCAAGAATACTGAAATGGGTTGCCATTTCCTTCCCCTCCCTCTAGAATATGTGCCATGAAACCCAGGTGTGATTATTTTGTTTGTAACGACATGCTCTATTTGAAAAATTACTTATACTGTACAATATGAATGAAATGAGGTGCTTACAGGATAATTGGATGCTGAGCATCAATAGCTGAAAGGAATGGTCAGAAATTTTTTAAAGTGTGACTGGCTGCATGCACTGAATTGTTACTTCTATAACTTTATTCACTCTGTCCTTTTTCCAGGAAAACAGGATGAAACAAAGATTTGCTGTATTCAGGGTTAGGTGTACCTGCTACTGGCACTTGAAAGCAGTGACTTTCTTACATAATTTTGATTCCTTCCATTTATAAAAATAGCATCTATGATTTATATACTGGCCAACAGTGAAGTTAAGCATGATGAAAATCTCTGCTTTTAAAAGAGACAAAGAAAGTAGGAAGTACCTTGCCTAAATTCATGAAGGATTTAGAAGCAGACTGGCGGTATTGCTCCTCTTCCCATTTTGGAGTTTTTCACCAGAAGCCACATCCCTTCCTTCGCTGGGAACAATTGACATTTCCATTAATATGTCATTCTGTTCTTCATCATTTCCTTCCTAGCTTTAGGGTTTGAAAAGCATGAACTTTTCTTTACTAGAAAAATTTTATGGCATATTCACAAATCTGCCCCCTGAAAAAGATAATTTTATTACAATTGTTTAGAAGAAAATCTTAGTGATTTTGTAATACTTGATTGCTTTTCAGACTTGATTACCCTCTCAATTGTATTGAGAAGGTATATATAGTTCTGAGTTCCTCAAAGTGTGATATTCAGGTATTTAACATAATGAAGTATTTCATTTGAGAAATATTAAATAGTATTAAATGGATGAAAAACTTACATACACTATATAGCATATAGTCTGCATATAACTCCATGCCAAAAATCAAGTCTTTATTAACAATATTGGCTTGTAAACAAGCATATGGAAAGATTAAAGTGATTGTCCTTTTCACAGTAATTACCTTAAAACACTAAAACATATATCACAAAGCTAGTAGAATCAAAATATGTTTGAGCCCCAGTTCAGAATAATCTAAGAACTGGTAGCAAGTTGATGTGAATATCCCCAACTGTGGTTTACCTCTACTTGATAAAAGCAAATTCCAATTTGGAAAGCAGTCAAAACTCATTTGAAGTTCAATTTTCTTAATATAGTAAATCCCCTAGTTTGGCATCACTTTTTCGATCAAAAGCAATTGTGGTTACTTTTATGTGTGTGGCTCATAAGTGATCTTTGAAGGCCTTCTAGGCATGTTCCATGGCCCTCTAAATATGTATAGCTTCTCAAATTCAGACGGTCTCGATTCTAAATGCTTGCTTCCCTGGTGGCTCAGTGATAAAGAATCCACCTGCCAATGCAAGAGATGTAAGAGACACAGGTTCAATCCCTGGGTTGGAAAGATCCCCTGGAGAAGGAAATGGCAACCCACTTCAGTATTCTTACCTGGAAAATCTCATGGATAGAGGAGCCTGGCCAGCTACAAGTCTGGGGTCTCAGAGTTGGAATGACTCAGCAGCTAAACAACCGTAGCTTTAAATCCAGCGTAAGCATCTGTTTTTACACTAACAGAAAAACAATGATCAAATCTATTGATTTGTTTTGCATGGCTCTTTTTGAAGGAATGATTATTTACCATATATATGACATCATATATTTCTGTGAATAAATGGTATTGAATTTTAATTTCTTCATATTTGAAACTCTCAGATAATAGCTTCTTAAACTGAAACCTATAATAAACACTTAGTCTTTCCCGTTAGTTTATTATTAGCCTTTACATAAACAACATAAACAGAAATCTACTATATGATTTTGCTAATTACTCCAAGATATGAATGTTGACAAGCTCCGAGACTTTATATTTTTATTAAAATAATTTGTCATGTAAATGAATAACAAATGTAAATCAAAAATTTAGCTCAAACTCGAAAGAGAGTTCTGAGTAAACCAGTTCAAAGATTCCATCTAGATATAACTTTTTTAAATAAAAATTAAAATATCATTTCAACAATATTTTTTTTAGAAAATTATCTGGTTAAATAAAGATTGTGTCTGCGTGTGTGTGTGTGTGTGTCTGTGTGTGTGCACGCATGTGGGCTAAGTCACTTCAGTCGTGTCTGACTCTTTGAGACCCTATAGACTGTAACACACCAGGCTCCTCTGTCCATGGAATTCTCCAAGCACGAATTCTGGAATAGGTGGCCATGCTCTCTTCCAAGGGATTTTCCTGACCCAGGGATCAAACGTGCATCTCTTATGTCTCCTGCATTGACAAGCAGATTCTTTACCACTGGTGCCACCTACAAAGCCACTGGTTAAAGGTTGTTACCCCTTTATAAGAACCGGAGATCAAATTGCCAACATCCGCTGGATCATGGAAAAAGCAAGAGAGTTCCAGAAAAACATCTATTTCTGCTTTATTGACTATGCCAAAGCCTTTGACTGTGTGCATAACAATAAACTGTAGAAAATTCTGAAAGAGATGGGAATACCAGACCACCTGACCTGCCTCTCGAGAAACCTGTATGCAGGTCAGGAAGCAACAACAGTTAGAACTGGACATGGAAGAACAGACTTGTTCCAAATAGGAAAAGGAGTACGTCAAGACTGTATATTGTCACCCTGCTTATTTAACTTCTGTGCAGAGTACATCATGAGAAATGCTGGACTGGAAGAAGCACAAGCTGGAATCAAGATTGCTGGGAGAAATATCAATCACCTCAGATATGCAGATGATACCACCCTTATGGCAGAAAGTGAAGAGGAACTAAAAAGCCTCTTGATGAAAGTGAAAGAGGAGAGTGAAAAAGTTGGCTTAAAGCTCAACATTCAGAAAACGAAGATCATGGCATCTGGTCCCATCACTTCATGGGAAATAGATGGGGAAACAGTGGAAACAGTGTCAGACTTTATTTTGGGGGGCTCCAGAATCACTGCAGATGGTGATTGCAGCCATGAAATTAAAAGACGTTTACTCTTTGGAAGGAAAGTTATGACCTACATAGATAGTATGTTCAAAAGCAGAGACATTACTTTGCCAACAAATGTCCGTCTAGTCAAGGCTATGGGTTTTCCGGTGATCATGTATGGATGTGAGAGTTGGACTGTGAAGAAAGCTGAATGCCAAAGAGTTGATGCTTTTGAACTGTGGTGTTGGAGAAGACTCCTGAGAGTCCCTTGGACTACAAGGAGAGCCAACCAGTCCATTCTAAAGATCAGTCTTGGGTGTTCTTTGGAAGGAATGATTCTAAAGCTGAAACTCCAGTACTTTGGCCACCTCATGCGAAGAGTTGACTCATTGGAAAAGACTGATGCTGGGAGGGATTGAGGGCAGGAGGAGAAGGGGACGACAGAGGATGAGATGGCTGGATGGCATCACTGGCTCGATGGACGTGAGTCTGAGTGAACTCCAGGAGTTAGTGATGGACAGGGAGGCCTGGTGTACTGCAATTCATGGGATCACAAAGAGTCAGACACGACTGAGCAACTCAACTGAACTGAACTAGTGGGTGATGACATATTCCCAGTAAAAATCTTAATTTCCTGAAAGTCTGTCAGAAAAATGCTCATTTTACCATGAATATTAACTGCTTTCCCAGACAGTAAAATACATCCCAGAAAAAGTTCTGGTCCTAAGTGTTAGTTCTATCCAACTCTTTGTGACCCCATGGAGCCCACCAAGCTCTTCTGTCCATGTAATTCTCCAGGCAAATATACCGGAGTGGGTTGCCATTTCCTTCTCCAGGGGATCTTCCTGACCCAGGGATTGAACCTGTGTCTCCTGCATTGCAGGCAGGCTTTACCTAAGTAGTTTTGAGAAAAATCTTTTTCATTTAAGTTGTAAAATATATTGTATGACAATAAATGACAAACTTTTCTGCACACACTTTAAAGTGACTTCAGTCTATAATATCTACCTAAGGAATTAGTTTATAGCTGCAAAATGTTAAGTATCTACAATAATCCGTAAGTAATTCCTACCTATTGTCTCAGCTTATTTCTGAAAACATGTTTCTCTGATGACAAAAATAGCAAAGTTTCTTAACCTAAAAAAATAAAGTTGTGACATTTCTAAAGATGCTTTCTCTCTCCAGATTATGAAGTTATTTGCTGGACTGAAAGGCTTATGTTATATAAGGATATCATGACTGGGAATTTTGAAAACTGACTTTATTCATTTATTTTAGATTTGAGAGCAAGAAAAATTAGAATTGATCATCAGCCAAAAACTAAGACACCTCATATCTCAGTTCTTAAGCTATCCTAATATAATCTTCTATACATAAGCACAATTCAAGACTTCTACATCCCCACTTTATATTGTTTTAAGATTCAAAGGGGCTACAGGGCCTTGGATCCATAAGGAGACAAACTTTTCCATCAATATATATTGGAGAAGCAATTCAATTACAGAGCATGAAAAGAGGAAACTGACACTGAAGGAGATCAAAAATACACATGAAAAGAGTTTTAAATATTCATTTTGATAGTGAAGAGTGTCACCTTATTAGTTCTAAATAACAAAAAAGAATGTGACATTGAAGAGCTTATGAAGATCTACTTTAGAATATGTGGCATAGAATTTGGGTCATTATGAGATTGTTGACTTCATTTAGTACCACATTTTTTCCTACTTTCCTTCCATTATATTTTCATAGATTGCTCAGTCTCTTTAAAGATATTTTCTATGGACCTTTTAAACAAATACTTAGTAATCTTATTTTTTATGACAAGTGACTTTTTTATGATTATTATCTCAAATAATCATGTGCTCTTGTTTATAATATAGCTAAAAATGTATGCCTTAAATGAAGATATGCATTTCAAAGGAAGTCACAAAGCTTTTATAAGTAACAAATACAACTATGAAGCAGAACTAGTTAGCTTATAATGGTGAAAGTGAAGGGAGAAATCATGGGTTGTAGGAAATCTGTTTCAACATATTAAAAATCTAGGATACATTAGGAAGGAGGAAAGTTTTGGAAAACATTGAGTTATTTTTATGCCTATGTTTCAGAACTAATCTTACTTCTTATCTATGAGATATTAAGAATAGCATCAATATAAATACTGGGTACTTAAAAAAAAAAAAAGGTGACTATTGAAAAGGAGAGGGTGTGGATTGAACTATGAGTATGAAAAGGTCTGAAAATGCAGCTTATTCAGAAATAGGAAAGAACCAAATGCAGCTTTCAACTGAAAGAGTAGCAAACCCACTGGTGGACAAGAATGACTCAGCAGAAAGGGAAATCTCTAGGAGATTAGGGCAGGATGCACAGAAGGTTTCTGCTACTATTGGAGTACACTCAAAAGTGAAAAACCAAGAAATCCACTAATCCTAGGTACACTCACACAAAACTGCATACTATCAAAGATATGTATCACCTGTACTAAAAATAGCAGAAATCTTTTTGTAAAGAGTTCCAGTCTAATAGGTATCAATCCTTAGAGTGTATGCATTTGAATAGGCAGAAAGAGAAATAAAATAAAATCTGCTCTAACTATGTATTATTATTTATACATTAATTTTAAAGTTCTTTTACTACCAACATCTTTTTATTAGGTCTGATTCACAAAAAATAACGTATTCATTTAATTTTTTTATTCTAGCAATAACACTCATTTCAGAAGAGTAATGGGGTTATTACAAAATATTAGTTATAAAAAGAAAGTATAGATGGGGTTAAGAATCATTGTTCTAAATACTGATGTGTATAGGGATTTGTGGAGGCAAATGGCAAGCCACTCCAGTATTTTTGTCTGGAGAATCTTATGGACAGAGGAGCCTGGCGGGCTAAAGTCCATGGAGTCACAGCGGGTCAGACACAAGGGATTTGTGCTGCATTCTCTGTAATAGCCTCACTGCTGAATGGACTTTAATTTTTATATAATTGTGCATTTTATAATAGAAAGTATTAATAAATATTTGGAATTAGGAAGAATAAATGTGAGTAAGCATAGGCAGTAGCAAAGGAAAAAATGTCAGATTCATTCGAAAATAAGAATTGGACTCTATCTCCTACAGGTTTCCTATTTTCAGATTTATAGAATTTAAAATGCAGAATATAGTTATTAAAAATAACCCAAAATAGAAGAAACAACTGGATCGAGTAAACATTTTTACATTAAAAAAAAGGAGGAACATGGGTCTTATTTTGCAATAATTAATTAAACAATCAACCACTCAACCTTGCAGACTGCCCAGTAGCAGCTGACTCTTTGAAGAGCCAGAGGACTTACCTGGATGGTGACACCTAAGGAAGGTCTGTTAGTGCTTTAATCCATAATATTTCCCCTGTGTTGCTTAAAATCCTTGCTGTTTAATCACTCTATTTGCTTGCATTTTTTGTATACATGTTGCCTTAGTGGTTCCATCACACTAAGCCATTAGTTCTATGTATAATTTAGATGGTCTGTGAGTTCACCAAAATCATTCCCTGAGCACCTATGCTGTGGTGAGAAGTATTCTGGATAATGTGGTATCGTTGTGGACAAGAAGGACATAAATGTGTTCCTTTGTGAAGCGTATATCCTTCTGGGAAGGAATACATCACAAACAAATAAGAAAATACATAATAATTCAGATGGTGAAAGAGCTTTAGAGAAAAACAGTGCAGGAAAGAGAGAAGGGAACATCAGGATGGGGGTTTGGGGAGAGTTTACTATTTTAAGAGGCATGATCAGCAAGATCGTCATTGAGTTGAATATTAAACAATGGCCAAAAGGGATTTATCAGTCGATATAATTAGGCATCCTCCTGTGCCTTGCTACTTAAAGTAGGCTCAATCTTCTGTATCATGTGAGAGATTGAAAGACATACAGAATCCTAATCCTACCCTGTATCTACAAGCAAGATTTAGGATTTTAACAAGATCCCCAGGTGATCCATATGTGGATTAATATTTGAAAAGTACAGGGCAAATAAAGTTTTAGAAGAGGTAAATAAATTATAAGGGCATTTTAGAGAACTGCCAGTAAGTAGATTTCATTCAGACAAATAGAGTAGAAGAGAGAGACTCAGTGTAAACTAAGCTCACTCAAACTCAACCTGGGATAAAGAAAAAAGGTGGGAGGCTTTTTAAATGCCAAAGTGTGCTTCCAAGGCTTCTCAGTGGTAAAGAGTCAGCCCACCAATGCAGAAGATGAAAGAAACATGGGACGGATTTGATCCCTGGTTGGGAAGATCCTCTGGAAGAGGAAATGACAACCCACTCTGGTTTTCTCACTGGGATAATCCTGTGGACAGCGGACTACAGATCATGGTGGACTATAGATCTTGGGGTCCCAAAGAGTCAGACATCATTAAGCAACTGAGCCACATATACACATACTTGCTAAAGAAAAACAGTAAGGATGTTAAGAGGGGTGGAGGTAGTCAATGTACTTTGCTGATTGGCACTTATTTGATAGAGAAACAACTTTTATATCTTCAGGAGGGAAGTTAATTTTGCAATTGAAGCCAGGTGCACCATAGTTAAGTTCTTACCCTCTCACAGAGCTAGGAGAGTAGAGAGTTATGTCTCTAGATGCCTACATTTCAAAGAGAAGTCTTTGAGGAAAATGTCTGGTTTGGTACAGTATTAATGTCTCGAAGGGGAGAGAAAGGATTTATAGTTGCAAGTTTTTTGAAGTAGCTACTCTAAGGGAAGAGAGAGGCCCATAGCCATGTTTTGGCTAGAACAAACAGTAAATTCCTTTGGCAATGCTGAATTTTCTCAGGCAGATATTTTGAAAGGAATCTTCTAAGGAGATGAACTTGGGCCAACAGAAGTCATACTCGAGTTTAGTCAAATCTCAGTGTGAAGGGTTATGAGGTTAATGGACAGAGTCATCCAAGCCAAAAATTTTGACGTTTTTATGAAGACATTGAAACTGATGACAAACTCCCTGTTTAATAATTTTACCCATGGCTATACCTGATCTGCCTCTTGAGAAATCTGTATGCAGGTCAGGAAGCACCAGTAAGAACTGGACATGGAACAGCAGACTGGTTTCAAATTGGGAAAGGAGTACGTCAAGGCTATATATTGTCACCCTGCTTAAACTTATATGCCGAGTACATCACGAAAAATGCAGATGTGCTGGATGAAGCACAAGCTGGAATAAAGGTTGCCAGGAGATATATCAATAACCTCAGATATGCAGATGACAACACCCTTATTACGGAAAGCAAAGAACTAAAGAGCCTCTTGATGAAAGTGAAAGAGGAGAGTAAAAAAAGTTGGCTTAAAGCTCAACATTCAGAAAACTAAGATCATGGCATTGGGTCCCATCATTTCATGGCAAATAGATGGGGAAACAGTGGCTGACTTTATTTTGGGGGACTCCAAAATCATTGGGCTTCCCTGGTGGTTCAGAGGTTAAAGCGTCTGCCTGCAATGCAGGAGACCTGGGTTTGATCCCTGGGTTGGGAAGATGTCCTGGAGAAGGAAATGGCAACCAACTCCAGTATTCTTGCCTGCAGAATCCCATGGATGGAGGAGCCTGGTGGGCTACAGTCCATGGGGTTGCAAAGAGTCGGACACGACTGAGCAACTTCACTTTCACTTTTCCAAAATCATTGCAGATGGTGACTGCACCCATGAAATTAAAAGATGCTTGCTCTTTGGAAGAAAAGTTATGACCAACCTAGACAGCATATTAAAAAGCAGAGACATTACTTTGCCAGCAAAGGTCCGTCTCGTCAAGGCTATGATTTTTCTAGTAGTCATGGATGGATGTGAGAGTTGGACTATAAAGAAAGCTGAGCACCAAAGAATTAATGCTTTTGAACTGTGGTGTTGGAGAAGATTCTTGAGAGTCCTTTGGGCTGCAAGGAGATTCAACCAGTCCATCCTAAAGGAAAGTAGTCCTAAGTGTTCATCGGAAGGACTGAAATTGAAGCTGAAACTCCAATACTTTGGCCACCTGATGTGAAGAGCTGACTCATTTGAAAAGACCCTGATGATGGGAAAGATTGAAGGCAGGAGGAGAAGGGAATGACAGAGGATGAGATGGTTGAATGGTATCACCAACTAAATTGACATGAGTTTGGGTAAACTCTGGAAGTTGGTGATGGACAGGGAGTCCTGTTGTGCTGCGGTCCATGGGTTCGCAAAGAGTTGGGCAAGACTGAGCAACTGAACTGAACTGAACTGATCCATGGACTTACTGTTGGTCACACTGACTTTCCTAGCCTGCCTCCTGGCACTTCTTAATTAAAAATAGGAAGCAATTCATACATGTTAGATATTGCCATTTCCTTTTTGGGGATGAATTTTGGTGCCATAGCCAGCCATGTTTCTTAATCTCACATTAATCCAACATGTTTATTGCTTTTTTGTAATATTTTTAATGCTAACAATACCATGTTAACACTGTAAAAATAAATAAATTTGGACAATACTTTATAAATGAGCTTCTATTCATGCCATATCTATATATCTTCAGTGCTTTTTCAGTTTTCAGGTACAAAAACTGTCTCTCCTCACTGTGGAGCCATGGTAGAGTTATATAAACTGTTATATTTCAGTTTCCATAATTGGACAAGTAAGAATTGAAATAGTTTCTGCTTCCCAGGGTGATTAGGAGTATTATATGAGATAAACTTTTCAAAAACGTTTATCCCAACTCTTGACTCACATCAAACATTCTAGTTGCAAAGAACAGAATTTTCTAAGTCATGCTAGGCTACTTGGAATATGAACTAGATGAATCTGGTATCTCATGCCCAGCTTTCCCAGAGGAAGGAACTACATATGCATGCAATCTTAATTTTCTATGGGAAGTCATGCTTCTAATTGCTGCACCATTTCTCATGACCCAAGACTTACAAGCATTGTGTGTGTGTTTTTGGTTGCTTAGTTGTGTTCAACTCTCTGTGACCCCATGGACTATAACCCACCAGTCTCCTCTGCCCGTGGGGATTCTCCAGGCAAGAATACTGGAGTGGGTTGCTATGCCCTTCTCCAGGGGATCTTACAACCCAGGGATTGAAACCAGGTCTCCCACATTGCAGGTGAATTCTTTACCATTTGAGCCACCATGGAAACCCAGGTGTTAGGCAGCTGGTATTTTCAGATGCCCTCTGTAAACAGCTGACAACTGTATTTCCAGTGTTTCCAACATCAGTCAATCCTACTACTTGTTAGGTTTCTTTCTTATATCTGTCCTCTAGTAGGTAATATAGCAGAAGGGCAGTGAGCCCCACTGTCACACTGGTCCCATAGAGATTCTCCATGGGATATGAAACAGAGATGGTAGCATGAACCTGATCCTAAGATAAACCTCATGACAGTAGAATTCATCCTACGGCCAGATAGGCATAGTGCCTGAGAGGAGAAACTCCAGATGGGACAGCATGTATGATGCATGAGATGTTTTATTCATTATTATAATCTTACCTCTTTAAAGTAAGAACCTGTAATATGATGCCAGTAGTCACCATGTTGTCATTAAAGCTGATGATGATTAGAATGTGAGAGTATATACACACATACACACACACACACACATACACACACACACACACACAGGAGTTTGGTTGCACATATAAAGCCTTGTCTTTTATGACGTATTTAGGAAGAGGAAGGTTTCTGAAAGACATCACACCCCAAGTACTCTCCTCTTTGAAGTACAGATCCAATTAAATTATCTAGTGCCTATTTCTATTTGATGTTCTGGGAGAGATTACAACTGTACAACTGGAGCTCTGTAGGTGTCTAAGTGTAGTTTAATTCGTCTAGCATAAGGCAAGCATCCTGCCCCTAAGAATTTGACCTTTTGTCCCGCCCTTTCCTTTAAATTCAGGCTCTTGGCTGGCGAGCAAGATCATCAGGGTTAGTTATAAGACCATTTTTTAGAACTGATACTTTAAAATCTCCTACTATAGTTACAAAACCATAACATCTTTTGAGCGGGTAAACTCTGCAGGAAATTATCTGGACTCAGTCCTTAAAGCTTTCTTCCCAGCAGGAGCTGAGATCTAAACTTCTCACTATTATTTTGTGATATATATGTATGAAAATATCCATCTCATGTCAGAATGCTTTAGCATTACTGGGTGAACAATGTGTTAGAGATCTGTAGAGAGGTGATAAAAGTATAGAACTAAAATCAAAAAATTATGAAATTTGAAAATTAAACCTTTCAGGAATCTCAAATTAGCTCCATTTATTGAATCAAATACTTAACCTGTTGGTAGAAGACCAGACCTGTTCACTTCATGAACTGTTTGTTGCTAAAATAGACTTTAAGGTTTAATAGATTAGGGTGGGGAAAATGAACCTCTGTTAGGGCAAGAAGAGAAGAAAATAAATTTACCTTTGCTTCTAAATATTAAATTTAGTTACTATGTAACTATGAACTATGAAAGAGACATGCTATTTTTAAGGGAGGTAATTTACTACACACACCAATCACATATTGTGACTTTTTTTTTTTTTTTGCCTTTTTTTGTCTTAAAATAAAGTGCTTGTACAGGCTAGTAGTTTAGCTTAACCTAAAAACCTATAGATGTGAATTTTTGACATTAAGCATGACTTGAAAAGCTTTAATGTTTCCTGTGCTCTGAACATGACTGATTCTTCTCGGCACTAGCCAATTATTACTGCTTGAGTCACTTTTTTAGCACACTTCTTAGCTCAGTGATAAGTTCCTTCTTGCCATGGATAAGCAAAACCTATAATTTATATTTTAGTGTAGAATTGATAAAAATGAATTCATCTCTGAATCATCAAACTACCCTGTTCTGTAGCATTTCACTGTTCTGCAGTCTTTTAGTATTTTTACCAACAGTAAAATAGATCTGCTATCACTAAAAACTTAAAGTGAGTTAACTAGCTCTTAATTCTTCCAGGTATATTTGACTGGATGGAAGAAATTTTATAGAGAAGAGGTATTAGACTTATAAGGAAAGACTTCATTATAACCCTGAAAACTTTCAATCTTGGTAGTCAAATGCCTTTGAGTAGAAAACCAAAACCTTTTAGAAGTAATGTCATTCCACAGTCAGCCCTCTATATCCATGGTTTCCAAATCTATGGACTCCATAAATTTGGATTAAAATATTTTTAAAAAATCCAGAAAGTTCTAAAAAGCAAAACGAATTTGCCACATGCTTGCAACTATGTACATAGCATTTACATCATATTAGGTGTTACATTATATCAAAGGTAATCTAAAAATGATTTAAAGTATACAGAAAGAAACTGTATAGGTTATATGCAAATATAACACTTTTATATCAGAGACTTGAGCATCTTCCAAATTTGGTTTCTGCTGGGGATCCCTGGAACAAATCTCCCACAGATACCAAGGGATGACCATAAAGGATAAATTAGGTGGCAGAGGCCTGAATATTATGGAAAAGTTAACAGATCTGTGCAGAGCTCCTGAATGTGCAGAGCTCCTGACATGAGGTTCAATTTGTGCTTCAAACTACAATGAAGTTGGTGATTTATACAAATGATATTGTGATTTGTATAAGTCACAAATTTTAAAAACTGAAGCCTGTGTCAACTACATAGTAGCTACTCTTTAAATAATGATTGATTGAATAAATGAAGGATAACTATTTAAATATCATATTAGAAGAAATTAAAAAATATTTGGTGTCTGTATTAAAAAATGTTGTTTCTTTCTCTTAAAGAATAACTGAAGGAATATTGCCATGTAAGATATTATCTATAAAACCAAAATTCTTTGAGATAGCATACAATCCTTTATTGTTCAGCATTTTTGGCAACACAAGTTAGCTTCCAAAAATTGTGTCTTGAATCTGAAATAATGGGAAAATCTTAAATTAAGTTATTCAAAAACAGCTATGTATAAAATAATATAACTTTCTGTAACTTGAGAACTTCTACAATAATAACTGTTGAATCATCTCATGGAAGTATAGCTTCTAAGTTTTTGTGTCAAAGAAAATTATCATTTGTCAAACATCACCATGCAAAGTTAACTATAGAGTTATATTTTTCATCTTAAATAAAGCAAATCTACCTGTGGCTCCCAATTGACTAAGATATCCTCAATGTCCTTCTTAAGCTTAACTAAACTTTAATTAGCTTTCTTCCTAATGGTGGGTCCCTGACTTTCTTTTCTAAGAGCATTGCTTTGTTTTAGAAATCTTTGTAAATTCTTTGTCTCTTTTTTTTGAGATGAAAATCTACAAACCTGGAATGTCTTTCTCAAGAAACTAGAGGTCATCTCTTAAATATAATCATCAAGAAAATTAGAGCTCCTGCCTCCTAGTCTCTGAGGAAGGGTAGGAACTTAATTTCAATAAATGCCAGCTAACAAACACACGGATGGCCTAATCACATTGACCAAACTTTCTGCAGTACTACTTTTCCAGTAGCTTATCCTAGCATTTAACAATGCTCCCACCTGTTCTTTCAGCAAAGTTGTGTTCATTCTCTCCTCTACTCTAATAGTATCAAAGTTTAACTTGACCAGTTCACTGGTCAGGTGAAATTTTTCTTTTATACATTATAGCTGCAATCTAGTTTTGTTCCTTTCTCTCTCATTTCATTTCAGACTTGTTTCCTTTGCATTTTCATCATCTTTCTCGCCTCATTTTCTAAAATTCTACTGCTACTGTGTTATAAAAGTTTCCTTACTGCCTCATTTAGTTTTTTCATAGTTCGCATTTTTATCAATCTCTCTTTTCTTTTGAAGCTATCTTCTATTCCACCAATAAAACAATACACTTCTTTCTTGAAATTTCTCCCTTGACTTCCATGATCCAATTTTTTAATACATTAGTTACAGCACCCCTTCTGTTGTTGTCTTTTATCCCCTTCAGTTTTAAAGTATTAAAGGTTGAATTATTTCACTCTCCTAAACCACAAGAATTTCCTGTTCAGTATTCCTACATTTTTTAGTGGTACGAGATTTTTACTGATACCCAAGCTAGAAACTAGGTCTACAATTACTCTTTTTACCCTTCCTGGTTTTATGCCTAAATACAATTTCTAACATTTCCTTTTTTACTCTTATCCTCCAGATCGTCTTATATTCAGTCAGCCAACTCCATTTTCACTATTGTTTTCCCAAATCAAAGCCCTTGTCTTTAACTCTGGTTTTTCCTCTTCAGTTTCTGTAAAACTTTTCCTCCACCTACACCATCCTACCTCTTTACATTCCACATATAGCACTCGTGTCACTTTGATGTCCAGGTTGGAGGGGATCTCCAACTTAACTGAGTTAATCTCTTTAAATTATTCTGTGTAGACATACTCATATCTTCCTTTTTTATTGATTCTACCCAACAATTTCCATTCCCATTGCTATTGTCCTGCCTCAGTAATTTACAGCAAGTTACTCAACCTCTCTGAGCCTAAATTTGGTCATCTTTGAAATGGAGATGATGCTACAAAGATGCACCTTCTTCACAAGATTCCTGTACTGAAATGACAGGATCTCTGATGTGAATGCTGTGAATGTTACTGTAGTAACAGTACCTAAAACACAGTACAAACTATTCAAGTGCTAATTGTTATGATACAGAAGCCTCCCAAGTCTCCAGCTCCACTTAATCTTTCTGACTTCAGACTCACCTACCCAACTGCTTTCTCCATATGTTTATTCCACAATTATCCAAATACATCCAAAACTAAACTCTATATTTTATGCTCAAACCTACTGTTCTTCCTATATTTTTCATTTTAATACTGTTATACCATGATCGCTTCCCAGGTAGCAATAATGATAAAGAACACGCCTGCCAGTGTAGGAGACGTAAGAGACAAGGGTTTGATCCCTGGGTTGGGAAGATACCCTGGAGAAAGAAATGTCAACCCACTCCAGTATTCTTGCCCAGGAAATCACGTGGACAGAAGAGCTTAGAGGGCTACAGTCCATAGTGTTGCAGAGTCAGACACACCTGAAGCAACTTAGCACACATACGCACATACCGTAGGTGCCCAACCCATGAATCTGAAAATCATACCCACACCTCCTTTCCTTTGGCCTCACACAGTCAACAATTCCATTAGTATAATATTAACAGTTCTACTCTATTACTGTTCTTTGGATTCCCTTTCTCTACATCAAGACAACCTGAGCAAAAGCTCTTTCCAAATTGAAATCTACTATCTTTTGTATTTTACTCCATCACCCACTAACTTGATTCTGTATAACAAAAACCCGAGTGATCAAGTACTAGCAGAAACTCTCTTCTATGAGGGAGGGGATTATAAAAACTCATAATTTATATATTTATTTTCTCCCTCTCACAAAATAAAGAAAAACAGGGTTTTAAAAAAAGCATTGAATTTTCCTGATGTGTCTCCCCACTAGTCTTCCCAAATCTACTCTTTTCATATTGATCACTAATTAGTTCAAAATAATGGGAAAGTCAAATGATCCCAGCAAACAGCAAATTATATAGTTGTAAATATAACTGTGTCACTTTGCCTATCTCTTTCTAGGTCTAGGTGGGTGAGTTTAGGTAGAAGATCTTTTTCATTCTTGGTTATGAAGTCTGAAAGTCTTGAGTCAAGTTTGACACATGTTAAAGCTGCTGCTTATATTTCATGGCCTTTGTGAGTAAGGACAATTTTTTCTTTACAAGGACATCAATCCTTCTCTGTCCTTTTGTTAGATATACCTAACTTGGTCTTTATTGTTGCTTTTTACTTTTTTACTTTGCTGCTGCTGCTGCTAAGTTGCTTTTACTTTGAGGGAAGTTGAAACAGTACAATGTTTACTGAGTGATGAATGAATGTCTTTTTAAAGTGTAGGTCAAATATGTGTAAACACATACTCCACCTACAGACACTCCTACGTAAAGAAATCTTCTATTTGCCCTTCCTCCTTATTCTCTTATCTACCATTTTACTCCAGCTACAGAAAACACGAATACTCAATGTAATAGGAGCAAGGTCTTTTTTCTTTAAGCAAATATATTCCAAAGAAATAAAGACAATTTTTCTTGTTCTCATTCCTCTGAGGGAGTTCAGATTGTATATATGTATGTAAATTTACTTTGACTGTATAGAGATTTCTTTTTCTCCTGTGTATGTGGGAGGAGTAGAAGAATATTCAGTGAGAACAATTTTGAAATATTTCACCCTGCTATCATTGTGTGAAATGACTTAGCAATTCAAGTCAATCATTTCTTCATCTACTGCTACTGTTAAGGAACATTTGTATTTTAGAATTTATTTCCTGCTTAGCTGAATATTGTTTTCTAATGTCTGGAGGCAAGTATAACTCACATTTTCTAGCCATCCATGCTGCCATTGCAACAATCAATGTTTAATTCTATGGAAGATTTATATATATAGGAATTATTTGTAATCTAGTTAAAAATGATTTTTAAAATATACCAATAAATATGTCAATCCCTTAGCACTATGCTGGGCCACAGAGGGGAATTTTTGCAAAGAAATGTAAAATAAAGACTTCCTGTAATGTAATTGTAGTTGGGAAGACAAAATCAAGTATATCTATGTGAAAAAAAACAGATTTGCAAACAAATATATTAGAAATACATATCAGTTTCTTAATGTTAAAATTTTGGTTGACTTTACAAATATTTCTGTGAAATTAATTTATCTACTGACTTTATAAAATATGTTATGATTTTTGAAAAGATGCTTCATTTAAAATTTATATGACCATTTTAAATTATATTATAAAAATGGATCTTAATTCTAGCTCACTTTATCAGCAATCCCATATTGAGTGCCAGCTAGATACAAGGCAACAAGCAAGATGCCTGCCCTAAAGAGCTCACAGTATAAAAGGAAACAAACCATTGTAATCCTGCATTGGTAATTAACAAATGAGTAAGTTTATCAGAAATTATTCTAGAAAAGGGGCTCTCAACCTTTGTTGTACATTAGAATCACCAGGGGAGTGATGATAGGATCTCTTCTCCCAGAGGTCCTGGTTAACTGGTCTAAGGTGTCATGTAGGGGCTTCCCAGGTGACTCAGTCATAAAGAATCTGCTTGCCAATGCAGGAGACATAGGAAACGTGGTTTCGATCCCTGGGTCAGGAAGCTCCCCTGGAGAAGGAAATGGCAACCTACTCCAACATCCTTGTCTGGAGAATCCCATGGACAGAGGAGCCTGGTGGGCTACAGTCCATAGAGTCACAAAGAGCTGGACATGACTTAGCAAATAAACAGCAGCAGCACCAGCAGCAATAACCTAGGCATTAGTTTTTTTCCCACAAAATTCTAATGTGCCTCTGAAACTGAGAGCCACTACTACAGATCCTGAGGAGAAAAAGTTACCTTCACCTGGAGTCACCATATGAAATTTCCCAGAGGTGGTGGGTTTTCCATAGACCACCACTCAAAGTGAGTTTAAAGGCCAGAGAGCTAACAGATAAGCAGCGAGGTGTCAGGAACATCAGAAACATGGGCAGTTAGTCAAAGAACAGTACTAAGGCAGGAAAGCACTAGTACTATTTGTTGAGCAATGCATGTTATCGTTGTTGTTTTTCAGTTGCCCAGTTGTGTCTGACTCTTTGCAACCCCATGTACTGCAACATGCCAGGCCTCCCTGTCCCTCCCCATCTCCTGGAGTTTGCCCAAGTTCATGTTCATTGTATCGGTGATGCCATCCAGCCATCTCATCCTCTGATGCCCTCTTCTCCTTCTGCTCTCAATCTTTTCCGGCATCAGGGATTTTCCAATGAGTCATCATAGAGGAAGACAGGTGACAGAAACAGAAATAAAAGTGAAGCTGAGGGATTATCTCACTAGCTGTGAGGCTAGCATGCCAGGCTACTTCTTCTCAACACGCTACCTCTGTGGGTGACTGCATAGATGGTGATATCCTTTGCTTTTACCTGTACCTTCACTAGTTGCAAGTTCTGCCATGAACCTGTCATTAAACCTACTTCTTTTCCCCTCTTCAATCTGACCTGGCCTTATGTTATTTTTGACTAATAAGATGCAGTACAATTTGGTAAAGTCCAGATCCAAGCAGAGGCCTCAAGAATCCTTGCATATTTCTACTCTCTCTTTTGGAGCCCTGTCTAGTTACAATATATGAAGCCCAAAATAACCTGCTAAAATATGAGAAACCACATTCAGCAGAGACATCACATGTTAGTTGAGGCCATTGTAGGCCAGCAAGTTTCCAGTGATCAGCAGCTGACCCCAACTATATACATAAGCCCAGCCAAGACCAGAAAAACTACCCAGTAAACCCAATTCAAAATGACTGTGCTACAGAATTATATTAGAAATGACTGACTGGAATTTAATCCACTAACTTTTGGGGTTGACTGTTTTACATCAAGAGTTAATAGATAAAATCTCACTTCCCCAGCTACTGTGACTGATTCATGAGTTAGACCAAGCCAGATCAACACAAGTTCTTCCTTGGAACATATTCAACTGGAACTGGGAGAAAGATACTTTGTCTTAGATTGTGAAATTGGTAGCATATGAGCACATGTAAACCCAGGTGTCTAACTGTGCAGAGAAAAACATTTGCAAGTAAAACAGAATAAAGCTTAAATACAAGGAAATGACTGTGGAGAAGGGACTGGCAACACATTTCAGTATTCCTGCTTGGAAAATTCCATGGACAGAGGAGACTGTCGGGCTATAGTCCATGGGGTCACAAAGAGTCAGACACAACTGAGCTACTGAGCACATACACACACCAAATCTTTAGCCAATCATCTGTTGATTGACACTTAGGTTGCTTCTGCATCTTGGTGAGTATAGATAATTAGATAATGCTGCTATGAAGTTTGGGATGGAAGTATCTTTCTGGTTAAGTATTTTTGTCTTTGTTTTGGGTATATATAGCCAGGAATGGAACTGCTTGGTCATACAGTAATTCTATTTTTAGCTTAAAAAAAAAAAAAAAAAAAAAAAAAAACAAAAAAAGACCTCCATACTGTTTTCCACAGTAGCTACACCAATTTCCATTTTTGCCAACAGTATAAGAGGATTCCCTTTTGTCCATATCCTCCTCCAAATTTGCTATTTGTATTAATTTGATGGTAAGCATTCTGATAGGCATGAGGTGATATCTCATGTGGTTTTGAGTTGCATTTCCCTGACGATTAGTGATATTGAGCATCTTTTCATTTGCTTGTTGACCATCTGCATTTTCTCTTTGAAAAAATGTCTATTCAATTATTCTGTTCATTTTTTAAAATGTGAGTTTTATTTTTTTGATATTGACTTGTATGAGTTGTTTTGTTGAGCTGATTATATATTTTGTATACTAACTCCTTACTAGTCATATCATTCATAAATATCTTTCCTGTTTATTAGGTTGTCTTTTTGTTTTGCCAATGGTTTCTTTTGCTGTGCAAAATCTTTTAAGTTTGTTTAGGTCTGATTTGTTTATTTTTTGTTTTTATTTCCTTTACTTTAGGAGGTAGATTAAAAAAAATATTGCTGCAGTTCATGTCAAAGAGTGTTCTGCCTCTATTTTCCTCTAAGAATTTTATTATATCTGGTCCTACATTTAGGTCTTTAATCCATTTTGAGTTTATTTTTGTATATGGTGTTAGACCTATTAAAATGCTCATCTGAACCATGAATCTCTGTAGTTTCCCAAATATTCTGAGTCAGGGAATCTAAGAAGAATTTGTATTATCTCATATTTTCACAGCAATTGAGTGTAGCTGAAGGAAGAAGTATCTTAAAAGGTGAAAGGAGATGGAAACATAAGTGCTAGTAGAATTGATAGGTGACATTTTCCATTGTAACAAATGAAAAAAAAAATGATACAAGCACAATTGCTGTTGTTATTGCTGATGCCATTACTAGCATTATAATTGGTGACAACGATGATAATGATGATGATGTTAATGGTGATGTCCAGGGTGACCTGGAGATGCAGATGATTTCTGTTTCCATAATGAACTTTGGGACCAGCCTGTCATTCCTAAGTGAGGGTGAAGAGGGAAAGAGGATTGTTTATGAGGAGAGAATATACAAAATCTTGGAATGCAGAAAGGGGAGCCTTGTAGAAGATCCATTACTACACTGGTCACATTCAAGTGTCTTTTGACTTTTTCTGATGACATATTTCATCAGAAAATATTTGGCATAGTTTTATCATTTTCCTTAGCAAATATCAAGTACTACCTGTAGGTATGGAGAAGTCAAGATAATAAGGCTTGTCTAGTGTTGGTATTTTGCCAAGTATGGTTGATGTATGGAATGTTTGCACCTTGTCACTTTGATCATCCTGGATTAGATGATCCAGGGGTAGGTAAACACTTGTCAGCTGGACCAGTTCCTTGCCTGAGACTGGCTATATAATTTCTGTTGTGTATTTGATGGGATAAGTACATCACGATTCCACTTTTATTGAGCTTCTCAAATAATCAGATACATTGGGACAGAAAATAGAGTTGGTGATTACCAGGGGCTAAGAAGAGGGGATTTGGAGTTATTGTTTAATGAGTATAAAGTTGCAGCTTTGCAAGATGAATAAGTTCTAGAGATCTGCTGTACAACATAGTATCTATAGTTAACAGAATGTTTGTGCATTTCAAAATATGTTAAGAAGATAGATCTCATATTAAGTATTCTTATGCCACCCACCCACCTACACATACACACACAAAACAAAGAACACAAGAAAAATTGTGAAGGTACTGGCTATGTTTAGTACCTTGATTGTAGTGATGGTATCAAGGATATATGCATATATCCAAACTCATCTAAAGGTGTAAATTAAATGTATGTAACTTCTTGTGTATCAATGATATCTAAATAAAGCTTTAAAAAGGCAAGATGAAGCTGGAGATGGATTCATCCTTTTTAATAGAGTGAAGACTGTGCATAAGCAGAAAGAATAAATGCATCTGCCACATGAACAAAGTATAAATCAGAGATCTTGATCTCTCAACATCTGGACCCAATATGAGTTCTGTTACTTGAGAATAAAATGACTCCTGCCTAAGACACTTTGGAAACCATTCTATCCAAAAGACTGCATTCTTTTTTAGTATATACTCAATCAATATCAATATTTTTATTGCCCTCTTTGGCAAGAATCTAATTCCTAGACTACATTAGCTGCTCTATCAATGATCCCCTGATTTTTTAATTTGGACCACGAGAATTTTCAGGTGACCATAAGATTAACAGAACAAGGCTGGTATGGTTGCCAATGATGCTAGCAAACTAATATATGTGTTTGTCCAGAACAGAAGTGCTATCATTAGCATATTATTATCTGATAACTACGAGAAGGGAGTAACCAGGAATGACATGTCTTCCATTCAATTCAAGCTTTACTAAATCATTAAGAATTTTCTCTCTTGTTCACCAGTTTCCTCAATGCCTAGAGAACACGTACCCAAAAAATTTTTGTTGAACTGAAAATCATATGGTATTAAAAAGGCTAGTCATAACTGGAACCATCTCACTCACAGATCTGGACAAAAAGTACAAGTATCTAGGAAGTAAGTTTACTTCCACTGGCTCAAGAGAGCAGAATTATAAGACTAAATATTCATTTTATTAAACTATATACAATCCTCCCACATTCAGAGTATCTAGTAATGTTCTTTGTCTTATTAGGGACCTGAATTTTTACACTGAGCTTTATACCTACTTCTGAGCATTTACGACCATGAAGTGTCATCTTAAAATATAACTGATGAGACAAGCAGATCTTCCCCTAACAAATACTCTCTAATTGAACACTGTTTTCTATGATGCCCCCTCCCCAACCCTGTGATCATGATAGGAAGGCTGGCAGTTTTACCTTAATAATTTTCATACAGCTTGTATGAAGCCAAGATGTATATTTAGTCAAGTTGATTACCTGATGCACACCTGCTAGCATAATTATAGCTAGAATATGATATTTTGCTCATTTACTAAACTAAAAATAGCTTAAACCAAGTGTATCATCAGTATTTCAATAGACAGATGTCTTTGGGTACTTCAAGCATTAGAGTTGTAGCACTACTACCTTAATTGAGGAATCTTTTGTTTTGTTTTATTTTTATGTTTTAGGTCAGTGATTCTGTGACACTTAGGTAGAGCTTAGAAATCCACATCTTTAACAAACATCCAGGGTGTAGCAGGCAGGTGGTAGACAACACTCTGAGAAGCAATGCCTTAAGGAGAAATAAAATGGAGTTGGTTTTCGGATATTGATTCTCTTGAATTGTGCATTTTCATTTGAGTTAAAACTTTCTGGGCTTAATTATGCTCTATGGGAAAGCCACTAAAAAGTTCTATTGACATTTCTAGGCTAATCTTTTAATGTGGTAATGGCAGAAATTCCACATTACTTAAGATCTACTTCTGTGCAATCACAGAAATTATTTAAAATGGCCACCCTTCAACCTTAGATATAGAACCTGGAGTTAGTTTCTATAGGGCTTCCCTGATAGTTCAGTTGGTAAAGAATCTACCTGCAATGCAGAAGAGCCCAATTCAATTCCTGGGTCGGGAAGAGCCACTGGATACCCATTCTTATATTCTATATTCTATAGATATCCTATAGGCTATAATTCTATAGGTATCCTATATACTACCCACTCTTATATTCTCGGGCTTCCCCTGTGGATCAGTTAGTGAAGAATCTACCTGCAATGCAGGAGACCTGGGTTCGATCCTTGGGTTGGGAAGATCCCCAGGAAAAGGGAAAAGATGCCCCCCTTCCAGTATTCTGGCCTGGAGAATTCCATTGACTGTATAGCGACTGGGGTCGCAAAGAGTCGGACATGACTGAGCAACTTTCACTTCACTTCACTTCACTTCACTTCACTTTATAGCTTCTATATGTCTTTCTAATCAGAACCTCAAATCATGCATGGCAGAACCTTTCCATGTTGGACACATCCCACACCTTAAATGTTAAATATGCTTTATTTAGACACTCAAGAACTGAATCAGAAGTTATGCAGAAAAACCTATTTTTCCATGACTCCAACAGTTTCTTCTTTTTATTCCTGTAATTCCAATCTTCTCTCTACTAGTGAATGCTCTTAAAGTCCATTTTCTCTGCTCCATATTCTTAGCATGTTTTCTTGCTGGCATTCTCTGTCTCTCAAACTTCCCTCATAACATGAGCCCTTATTTTTTTATCTTCACTATTGAGACAACTTTAACTTTTGTTTCTAAAAAGGAGTGATTCTCTTAGTCAACCTCTGACCACCTAAAATTTTATAAATTTATGCTTATAGGTGAAAATATGTTTCATTCTGAAGAATATACAGCATGAATCCACAAGGATACAAAATAAACCTAGAGAGATAAACTAAAGCTAAGTGCAAAGTCAAAGGATTGAAGGTTAGGGGACTGTAAAAGATAAAATGAGTCAACAAATAGGTAACCCCAGAACTGAGTTAAGCAAGCTCTCTGTGAGTCAGAGGTAGAAGACAGAATGTTAATGAGGCAAGTGGAAAATATATGAGGATGGGGCATTAAAAGTTAACTGAAGTGTTCCATAAACTGTAAACTCTAGAGAGTGAGAAACTGATTTAATTTTGTCTTAGTGACATAGGAGAATGAAGACACAATGTGTATATATATATATATATATATATTTTTTTTTTTTTTCCTTAGTCCTTCATGGACCAGGGAAAAAGGAAAAGAAAAAGAAATATTTGTAAAATGAATGTGTTTATTGTTCTTATTTCCATTCATAGCTGCCTTCGCATTTAAGGAAATAATCCACTTTTACCCTTTCAACCACTCTTTAAGGTAATGATAATGATCTGTTAAATTAATTAAGCAAGGAGGTCATTAGACAGGGGTGGTTCTAATACTGTAGCAGCCTAGCAAGCAAACTGAAACTTAAGTGTGTCAATGACTTAAGGTTAAAATTCAAAACCTAAGGACAAACAATCACAGACAACGAGGCTTTTCCAAATAAGGCAAATGTTGAAGATGTAGCCAATCAGATTATTTCCTGGCTTTGCTTACTCCTCCTCTCTATAAGTCTTTCCACTAGCTTCTGTCCAGGAAGTACTCCTAACTGCTTCCAGTTTTGCTCTGTTGAAACTGAAACCATTAGAAGCTCAGTCATGTCTAACTCTGTGACCCCATGGACTATAACTGGCCAGGCTCATTTGTTCATTGAATTCTTCAGGCAAGAATACTGGAGTGGGTAGCCATTCCCTTCTGCAGGGGATCTTCCTGACCCAGGGATCAAACCCAGGTCTCTTGCATTGCAAGTGAATTATTTACTGTCTGAGCTACCAGGAAAGCCCCTTGGCTCTGTTACCCAAACCCAGTAATTTGGGTCCAAATAAACTATTAAAATTTTAAAATATACATTAGCTTATTTTTAAACAGTTTTCTATTTAAAATGAGGAATCTAAGACTCAGTGAAGTTAAACAATTGATTCAAGATCATGTGGCTACTACATGTAATTTCAATATTTAAACACAAATTTCACCTTTGTTCATTTCTACCAAAAAAAAAAACTAGAGAGAGGATTACAAATTCATGGAGCATGAAAGAGAAACTACAACTTTGAAACTGTATAAACTGTAATCTAAGATTCATTCATTTATTCAAAATTATTTAAGCAGCATTGAACATTTTATGAATGCTATAGATTTGGAGGAACTAGCAATGGGCAAGATAGATTTTTTAAAAAACCAAAAAACTGGCAACAAACACTCTGCCTCTGATTTGTTTATCTGTATTTGGTTCTATTTTCATTTGCTTTCACTCCAGGGCTTTCCGGGTGGCACAGTGGTAAAGAATCTGCCTGCCAACGCAGGTGCATTCCTGCATCAAGAAGATCCCCAGGAGTAGGAAATGGCAACGCACCCCCGGTATTCTTGCCTGGAAAATACCACGGACAGAAGACCCTGGAGAGGTACAGTCCATTGGGTTGCAAAGAGTCTGACGTACTGAGAGACTGAGCGACTGAGCACATCACACACACTGTAAAGTAGGTGAAGTAAAACGCACCCTGCCTGAGGAAGAGAATATAAATGAAAATAGTAAGGCTTGGAAATACAACCAGGGTCAAACTTCCCCTTTGTGTGGGTTAGTAGCAACAGAAGTAACATGACGACAGGGAGACTTGGGATATCAAGGAAGGAATTTTCACTTCACTATTCTGTTACTCCAGGATCAAGAAAGACTCTTAAGAAGCTATCAACACTAAACAATGGAGTTGTTGTATAAATTTACATGAGCCCACCCACGCTAAATACGTTGAACTAATAAACAGAAAGTACATAGAACAAAAATCTATCCAAGGAGCTAAAATGGAAGAAGATGGAAAGTGAGAGCTTCTGATATTACATTTAGTTTTACTGATTTTCCCCTTTTATTGCTTTATTTTGGATTAGGTCTCTCTGTCTTTCATCTCCTCTTTTGGCTTACTAACTTTATCTTTTTGTTGCTCTACTTAAGTGGTTGCTATATGGTTTGTATTTGTGTATTTATGATATATATTTATCTAATCACTTACACTGTCAAGTTTTATTACACTGTTTCACATATAGTGAAAAATGAAAAACGTAAACGTGTTAGTCACTCAGTTGTGTCTGACTCTTGCAACCCCAGGGACTGCAGCCCACCAGGATCCTCTGTTCATGAAATTCTCCAAGCAAGAATACTGGAGTGGGTTGCCATTCCCTTCTCCAGGGGATCTTCCCAACTCAGAGACCCAACCTGGGTGTCCTACATTGCAGGCAGATTCTATACCATCTGAGCCACCAAGAAAGCCCCTCACATACAGCAAGGGACTCACGTAACTGTTTCATAATACTCTCATAATACTGACTATTCACAACTCTCATATTACTCTCATTTCTTTTCTCCAAGACTTTGTGATCTTATTTATACTTTTAGCTTCTATGTATGCAATAAACTTCCCATACATTCTCACTGTCTTTTCTCTGAACAGTTGATTATCTATGGAAGGGATAAAATAAGAAAAGATGTAATTAAGTATGTATTAACTATTTTGATTCTCTTTATACTTTTATGTAGACTAGGTTTTCATCTTTTATCAATTTCCTTCTATGAGAGCTTCTAGTATTTTCCCTCTAATCTTTTCAGCTAGGTATCCCCAGCCCAGAATAGTTTCTTACTTGCAAGCTCTGATCTTTATCTGAGTGCTTGAGGGTGACTTTGCAATTGTCTGCAGTTGTCTTTGGGTGCATCTTCCTTCTCTCCAATACCCTGACTTGTAAGTTCTAGCCACCTTGTCATCCCCAGATTCACAGTGCTATCTCCTAAATGGAAGAGCTCCACCTGGCTCTGTCTGGGATCTCCTTCCAGAGTCCTTATTGGGAAACTTACCCCAGGCAATAATAGTGGGCAATTACATACAGGTCTCACCTCCTTTGCTTCCCATTTCTCAGGGATTGCTGTCCTTGCTTGCCTGCTGTTCAGTGACTTTAATGGGATTTCTCTCATATCGTTTTCCCAATATTTTAATCATTTCAGGTGAGCAGATGTATTTGGTACTTATTACTCTATCTTTACCTGGAGCAGAAGTCCAAAGCTATATTATTTTATTTAACAACTCTCTCATACTGCTTACTATATGTCAGTCATTTTTACGTGTTTTGCAAAGATTAGTGTTAATTTATATAATTCTCATGACACCCCTGTGAGGTAGCCACTACTACCCACCCACTTTATAGATGAGCAAACTGAAGCACAAAGAGGATAAGAAACTCATTTAAAATCACAACAATAAATGAGACAATGTGTTTTAACTACAAAGGAGTGCTGGTGTTTAGAGAACAAGCACTAAAATGTATTTCACAGATGGTAGACTCCCTAGTCTGATTAAGGTACCTCTCATGGTCATGATTGAGAGATGGAGAGAAGAGCAATGCAGGATAACTTGGCCTTAACATCCAAATTTTTAGATCTGTGTTTCCATAATATAACAAAACTTCTGACATTTCGAATTCTTTTAGAGTAGGACACTACCAAATTCAGGTTTCGATCAATCAATCAAGATGAATATTAGAGATATTTTTAAACTGCTTAGCAAAGATCATTTGACCTAAAATCTCAGGTAATATTTCAATAAGCAAAATTCACTTGATAATAGCATTCTCCTTTACCAAGATCAACACTTTCTGAAATGAATTAAAACACACTTGCTTCTCAGAAGAAAAGCTATGACAAATAGCATATTTAAAAAAAGAGAGAGATGTTACTTTGCTAGCAAAGATCTGTATAGTCAAAGCTGTGGGTTTTCCAGTAGTCATGGACAGATGTGAAAGCTTGACCATAAAGAAGGCTGAG
The DNA here is from genome assembly GCA_006410635.1 of Cephalophus harveyi. Taxonomy (NCBI): domain Eukaryota; kingdom Metazoa; phylum Chordata; class Mammalia; order Artiodactyla; family Bovidae; genus Cephalophus; species Cephalophus harveyi. Next base: position 80,936 of record SJYT01083664.1, read on the forward strand.
TGTTGAAGAATTGATGGTTTCGAACTGTGGTGTTGAGAAGACTCTTGAGAGTCCCATGGACTGCAAGGAGATCAAACCAGTCATTCCTAAAGGAAATCAGTCCTGAATATTCATAGGAAGGACTGATGCTGAAGCTGAAGCTCCAGTATTTGGCCATCTCATGTGAAGAGCCAACTCATTGGAAAAATCCCTGATGCTGGAAAAGATTGAAGGCAGGAGAAGGGGACAACAGAGGCCAAGATGATTGGATGGCATTGACAACTCAATGGACATGAGTTTGAGCAAACTCTGGGAGATGGTAAAGAACAGGGAAATCTGGCATGCTGCAGTCCATGGGGTCACAAAGAGTTGGACAGGACTGAGTGACTGAACAATAATACTTTCTGAGCAAGTTACACATATATTGCCCTGATTTTTACTAAAGGAAATGGTAACCCACTCCAGTACTCTTGCCTGGAAAATTCCATGGATGGAGGAAGCTCGCAGGCTACAGTCCATGGTGTCGCAAAGAGTCAGACACAACTAAGCGACTTCACTTTCACTTTCTTTATCAATGTCCTAGATTCTTTTTGATGTGAATATTTCTTCATCTGATGTGGGCTTTACTGACCACACACACACACAAACACACACACACCACAAAGAGATCTAATAGTTCAGTTCAGTCACTCAGTCGTGTTTGACTCTTTGCTACCCCATGAACCACAGCACGCCAGGCCTCCCTGTCCATCACCAACTCCTGGAGTTCACCCAAACCCATGTCCATTGAGTCAGTGATGCCATCCAACCAGCTCATCCTCTCTCGTCCCCTTTTCCTCCTGCCCTCAATCTTTCCCAGCAGAGGTCTTTTCCAATGAGTCAGCTCTTCGCATCAGATGGCCAAAGTATTGGAGTTTCAGCTTCAACATCAGTCCTTCCAACGAACACCCAGGACTGATCTCCTTTAGGATGGACTAGTTGGATCTCCTTGCAGTCCAAGGGACTCCCAAGAGTCTTCTCCGACACCACAGTTCAAAAGCATCAGTTCTTTGGCATTCAGTTTTCTTTATAGTCCAACTGTCTTATCCATACAAGACCACTGGAAAAAACCATAGCCTTGACTAGATGAACCTTTGTTGGCAAAGTAATGTCTCTGCTTTTCAATATGCTATCTAGGTTGGTCATAACTTTCTTTCCAAGGAGTAAGTGTCTTTTAATTTCATGGCTGCAATCACCATCTGCAGTGATTTTAGAGCCCAGAAAAATAGTCAGCCACTGTTTCTACTGTTTCCCCATCTATTTGCCGTTAAGTGATGGGACCAGATGCCATGATTTTAGTTTTCTGAAGTTGAATTTTAAGTCAACTTTTTCACTCACCTCTTTCACTTTCATCAAGAGGCTCTTTAGTTCTTCTTCCCTTTCTGCCATAAGGGTGGTGTCATCTACATATCTGAAGTTATTGATATTTCTCTCAGCAATCTTGATTCCAGCTTGTGCTTCCTCCAGCCCAGCATTTCTCATAATGTACTCTGCATATAAATTAAATAAGTAGGGTGACAATATACGTACTCCAGGGAATGACGTACTCCATTCCCAGTTTGGAACCAGTCTGTTGTTCCATGTCCAGTTCTAACTGTTACATCTTGACCTGCATACAGATGTCTCAGGAGGCAGGTCAGGTGGTCTGGTATTCCCATCTCTTTCAGAATTTCCCACAGTTTGTGGTGATCCACACAGTTGAAAGTTTTGGCATAGTCAATAAAGCAGAAATAGATGTTTTTCTGGAACTCTCTTGCTTTTTTGATGATATAACGGATGTTGGCAATTTGATCTCTGGTTCTTCTGTCTTTTTAAAATCCAGCTTGAACATCTGGAAGTTCATGGTTCATGTACTGCTGAAGCCTGGCTTGGAGAATTTTGAGAATTAATTTGCTAATCTGTGAGATGAGTACAGTTGTGCGGTACTTTGAACATTGTTTGGCATTGCCTTTCTTTGGGATTGAAATGAAAACTGACCTATTCCAGTCCTGTGGCCACTGCTGAATTTTCCAGATTTGTTGGCATATTGAGTGTAGCACTTTCACAGCATCATCTTTTAGGATTTGAAATAGCTCAACTGGAATTCCATCACCTTCACTAACTTTATTCACAGTGATGCTTCCTAAGGCCCACTTGACTTCACATTCCAGGATGTCTGGCTCTAGGTGAATGATCACACCATCATGGTTATCTAGGTCATTAAGATTTTTTTTTTTGTATAGTTTTTCTGTGTATTCTTGCCACCTCTTCTTAATATCTTCTGCTTCTGTTAAGTTCATGCCATTTCCCTCCTTTATTGTGCCCATCTTTGTGTGAAATATTCCCTTGGTATCTCTAATTTTCTTGAAGGGATCTCTAGGCTTTCCCATTCTATTGTTTTCCTCTACTTCATTGCATTGTTCACTGAGGAAGACTTTCTTATCTCCCCTTGCTATTCTTTGGAACTCTGCATTCAAATGGGTATATGTTTCCTTTTCTCCTTTGCCTTTCACTTCTCTTCTTGTCTCAGCTATTTGTAAGGGCTCCTCAGACAACCATTTTGCCTTTTTGCATTTCTTTTTCTGTCTTGATCCCTGTCTCCTATATAATGTCAGGAACTTCTGTCCATAGTTCTTCTGGAACTTTATTAGATCTAATCCCTTGAATCTGTTTGTCACTTCCACTGTATAATTGTAAGGGATTTGATTTAGGTCATACCTGAATGGTCTAGTGGTTTTCCTTACTTTCTTCAATTTAAGTCTGAATTTGGCAATAAGGAGTTCATTTGGCAGTAATGATTTGAGCCATAGTCAGCTCCTGGTCTTGCTCTTGCTGACTGTATAGAGCTTCTCCATCTTTGGTTGCAAAGAATATAATCAATCTGATTTTGGTATTGACCATCTGGTGATGTCCACGTGTAGAGTCTTCTCTTGTGTTGTTGGAAAACAGTGTTTGCTATGACCAATGTGTTCTCTTGGTAAAACTCTGTTAGCCTTTGCCCTGCTTCATTTTGTACTCCAAGGCCAAATTTGCCTGTTACTCCAGGTATCTCTTGAGTTCCTACTTTTGCATTCCATTCCCCTATAATGAAAAGGACCTCTTTGTGGGTGTTAGTTCTAGAAGATCTTGTAGGTGTTCATAGATCCATTCAACTTCAGCTTCTTCAGCATTACTGGACAGGGCATAGACTTGGATTACTGTGATATTGAATGGTTTGCTTTGGAAACAGAGATCATTCTGTTGTTTTTGAGATTGCATCCAAGTACTGCATTTCAGACTCTTGTTGACTTTGACATTTCTTCTAAGGGATTCTTTCCAAAGGAAAGAATACTATAATTCCCAAATTATAGTAGGTATAATGGTCAGCTGAGTTAAATTCACCCATTCCAGTCCATTTTAGTTCTCTGATTCTTAAAATATCAATGTTCACTCTTGTCAGCTCCTGTTTGACCACTTCCAATTTACCTTGATTCATGGACGTAACGTTCCAGGCTCCTGTGCAGTACCGTTCTTACAGCACTGGACTTTACTTCCATCATCAGTCACATCCACAGCTGAGTGTTGTTCTTGCTTTAGCTCTGTCTCTTCATTCTTTCTAAAGTTATTTCTCCACTGTTCTCCAGTAGCATATTAGGCACTTGTTGACCTGGGGATTTCATTTTCAGTGTCCTATCTTTCTGCCTTTTCATACTCTAATAAGTTAATAATGTAACATAAGTTAATAATATAATTTACTTTCCCCTAAAGATCAAGGGTCTCCAGAACCCTTTCCTTTTTACTATCTCCAGCCCTAACTGAAGCAGGTAACAAATCTTGAAACCACACTGTGACAGGTAGAAGGGCCCCCAAGATGTCCACAGCCTAATTCTGGCATCCTGTGTATACTTCTTGTCATGTGGCAAAAGGGACTTTTCAGATATAAGTAAGGGTGTAGACATTAAAATACAGAAATTAACCTAGATCATCCAGTGGTGGTTGGCAGATATGAGCTCTCAAAAATAGAGACCTCTCTCCAGCTGGAGTACGAGAGATTCAGGAGAAGTTAGAAAGATCTGAAGCATGGGAGTCATGTATGTGACCCATTGTTGCTGAGTAGGGACCACAAGCCTAGCAAAAGAAGGAATGCAGGCAGCCCTCAAGGGTTAAGACCAGCCCCCAGGGGACAGTCAGCAAAGAGACAGACATCTTAGTCCTACAACCTCACAGAACTGATTTCAGTGAAAGCCTAGATCAGCTTGGGAGCAGCTTTATTCCCAGAATCTCTAGAAAGGAATGCATCCCTGACAACACCTTGATTTCTGTTTGATGAAACTCTAAGGAGAAGCCCTAGCTGAGCTATACTGTACTCTGACTTGTGACCTTCAGAACTGTGACATAATGAATTTGAGTATTGTAGCTGCTAAATTTGTGACAATTTGTTATGATGAGGGTAGAAAATGAATACCATCATTTTTCTGAAAATGTGTGTCTGAACCTAGTACTTATTCTAATTCCTATATCAATCTGAATTCTTAATCTGATAAATGGAAACTTATTCAGCCTTATTTAAGTAGATTATTAATGTAGACTTATTAAATGGATAATAGTATCAAACAATATCAAGAAAGGAAAAGAAATAGGTTCAGAAAATGGCAAAGAATGAAAGTTAAATGTCGGTTCCTTAGCTAAAAACATGCCTGAGAACCAGCATGATAACGACATCATTGCTATCCATCCTGCAGGACAATATGGCTTGCTCCACTGACTCTGCAAGCTCTGGACACTGGACGACACAGTGTTAACCATTAACCCAACTGCTCCTAGCAACTGCTTGCAAGTGCCAGCACCACCTTCACTAGAAATTAGTCTTCATGCCACTTTTAAATGTCATTATCTTTTGAAGTGTTAGTGGCTATGTCATGTTTGACTCTTTGCAACCCCATGGTCTGTAGCCTGCCAGGCTCCTCCATCCATGGGATTTTCCAGGCAAGAATACTGGAGTGGGTTGCCATTTCCTTCTCCAGGGCATCTTCCTGACCAAGGGATCAAACCTGGGTCTCTCACAGTGCAGGCAGACTCTTTACCATCTAAGCCACCAGGAAAGCCCTTTATGTCATTGTGTACTGTGTGTTTAGCCACTCAATTATGTCCGAATCTTTGTGACCTCATGAACTGTAGCTCACCAGTTTCTTCTGTCCATGGGGATTCTCCAGGCAAGAATACTAGAGTGGGTTGCCATGCCCTCCTCCAAGGGATCTTCCCAACCCAGGGATCAAACCCAGGTCTCCCTCATTGTCAACAGATTCTTTACCTTCTGAGCACCAGGGAAGCCCATGAATAATGGAGCTATAGTCTATCCCTTCTCCAGGGGATCTTCCCAACCTAGAAACTGAACAGGGGTCTTCTTCATTACAGGTGGATTCTTTTACCAGCTGAGCTACCAGGGAAACCATTATTATGTCATTATTGTCTTTTAATTCAACATCTGGAAATGATGCACTTGAATGGTTATACCTAACACATGCATATACATGCCCTGGTGACTGGAAAAGTGACATCTGCTCTTTTCAGGCTTTATCAAAAGAGGGGAGCTCTGCCAACTACCATATAGCTGGGAGTACTCCTAAAGCAGAGAGGAAGAATTTTCAAAGGATGGGCAAACACATCCCCTGTATTATTTAGTTCACTTGCCTAAACCTTTTGGAAGTCCTATCTTAGATTCCTTTGGATCCCTGATACAAGTTTTAAAATCTTTCCTCAACTTCTGAAGTTGTCTGAGATCTCAGACAGTAACACTGAGAACACTTAGTTAAAAATCTGAATTTTGCCTTTTCCCCAGTAATACAGTTGTATCATTAGAACATAGTTTCTAGAAGCACAGTGAGTATGAGCTAAGTCCCTTCAGCTCTGTCTGACTCTTTGAGACCCTATAGACTGTAGCCAGCAGAATCCTCTGTCCAAGGGATTCTCCAGGCAAGAATACTTGAGTGAGTTGCCATACCCTCCTCTAGGGGATCTTCCTGACCCAGGGATTGGACCTTCCTCTCCTACATCTCCTGCATTGGTAGACGGGTTCTGTTCCACTAGCGCCCCCTGGGAAGCCCCAGAAGCACAGCAGTGGAACAAATATAAAATGTTCTCTTTTAATCTCAAGTGTGGTGACCTTGACTATGTCTCTAGTTAGCCATTTTACATTTGTTTCATCAAGTGTAGAAAAGGTAATGAGCCTACTTCAAATGGGTATTGATCAGTTAATGTGATACTATAAAGCTATTTAGAGAAACCTCTGAAGAACTAAATATAGATGTAAGACAAATTGTGAGCAGGTAGTGGACAGGGAGTGTATTAATTGTGACTGTAAACCTAGGTTTTATAACCCAGACAATGCCTTTTGAAGCATTCCTGCTGAAGAACATGCCTTTTGAAGAATATATGCTCTGGACAGAATGTTTTTGTCTCCCACAAATTCATACTTTGAAATCCTAATCACCACTGGGATATATTAGAAGGTGGGGCCTTTCCAGGTAATTATGAATGGTACAAATGCCTCATTAGAGAACCCAGAGAGCTCTCTTGCTCTGTCCACCATGTGAGGTTATAATACATCAGCAATCTGCAGCCCAGAAGATAGCCCTCCCCAGATCCAGACCATTCTGCTATACTTATCTCAGAATGCACAGCCTCCAGAACTGTGAGAAATTATTTCCTGCTGTTCATAAGCTACCTAGTGTATGGTACTTTGTTATAATTGCCCAAACTAACTAAAACAGTATGTTAACAAACAAAAGTAACATGGAAAAATAATGTACAAGTTTATTGCCATGACATCATGTAAGCCCTCCTGCTTAAGGAAAAAAAATAATTTATATATATAAATATTTTTTTTTCTCTTCTGTTTTTCCCTGTGATGACTAGTGGTGCTTCTGTCTTTCTATTTTACCAAATATTTAATTTTAAAATTGAAGAAAATGATTTATTTAATAAAGGTAAAAGCATCATAGAGTGAACCATGATATAATTACCATCTAGATTCTTTAGTTAATAGTTTAAGATTCTATTAACTAAAGAATTAGTTCACTGTATGATGTTTTTACCTTTCAGTTCAGTTCAGTTGCTCAGTAGTGTCTGACTCTTTGTGACTCCATGAACCACAGCACGCCAGGCCTCCCTCACCATCACCAACTCACAGAGTTTACTCAAACTCATGTCCATTGAATTGGTGATCCCAGCCAACCATCTAATCCTCTGTCATCCCCTTCTCCTCCTGCTCTCTATCTTTTCCAGCATCAGGGTCTTTTCAAATGAGTCAGCTCTTCGCATCAGGTGGCCAAAGTATTGGAGTTTCAGCTTCAACATCAGTCCTTCTAATAAACACCCAGGACTGATCTCCTTTAGGATGGACTGACTGGATTTCCTTGCAGTCCACAGGACTCTCAAGAGTCTTCTGCAATACCACAGTTCAAAAGCATCAATTCTTTGGCTCTCAGCTTTCTTTATAGACCAACTCTCACATCTACACATGACTATTGGAAAAACCATAGCCTTGATGAGACGGACGTTTACTGGCAAAGTAATGTCTCTCTTTTTTTTAATATGCTGTTGAGGTTGGTCATAACTTTCTTTCCAAGGCGTAAGTGTCTTTTAATTTCATGGCTGCAATCACCATCTGCAGTGATTTTGGAGCCCCAGAAAATAGTTAGCTACTGTTTCCACTGTTTCCCCTTCTATTTGCCATCAAGTGATGGGACCAGATGCCATGATCTTAGCCTTCAGAATGTTGAGCTTTAAGCCAACTTTTTCACTCTCTTCTTTGCCTTTCATCAAGAGGCTCTGTAGTTCTTCTTCACTTTCTGCCATAAGGATGGTGACATCTGTATATCTGAGGTTATTGATATTTCTCCTGGCAATCTTGATTCCAGCTTGTGCTTCCTCCAGCCCAGCATTTCTCATGATGTACTCTACATATAAGTAAAATAAGCAGAGTGACAGTATACACTCTTGACATACTCCTTTTCCTATTTGGAACCAGTCTGTTCCATGTCCAGTTCTAACTGTTGTTTCCTGACTTGCATACAGGTTTCTCAAGAGGCAGGTCAGGTGGTCTGGTATTCCCATCTCTTTCTGAATTTTCCACAGTTTATTGTGATCCACACAGTCAAAGGCTTTTACTTTTAGGAAATAACTAATTTTTTCTATTTTAAAATTCAGTTCCGTTCAGTTCAGTCACTCAGTCGTGTCCAACTCTTTGTGACCCCATGAATCGCAGCACGCCAGGCCTCCCTGTTCATCACCATCTCCCGGAGTTCACTCAGACTCACGTCCATCGAGTCCGTGATGCCATCCAGCCATCTATCCTCTGTCGTCCCCTTCTCCTCCTGCCCCCAATCCCTCCCAGCATCAGGGTCTTTTCCAATGAGTCAACTCTTCGCATGAGGTGGCCAAAGTACTGGAGTTTCAGCTTTAGCATCATTCCTTCCAAAGAAATCCCAGGGTTGATCTCCTTCAGAATGGACTGGTTGGATCTCCTTGCAGTCCAAGGGACTCTCAAGAGTCTTCTCCAACACCACAGTTCAAAAGCATCAATTCTAAATGATAGGTAAAATAGAAAGAATGTAGGAGCGAGGAAAAGTGTTGAAGTTTATAAGGGAAACTGATAAATCACATATTTAGTTGCAGAAATACAGCTTAATTCAGATTTCTTGACTACTAGACAGGTGACCTTTTTATTAGTCTATGTTTACATTTGGATAACTAGTCCTAGTCTCAATTAATATGAAGCAAGTCCAGCTTGAGACAGACACAAGTTCTAGGATATGGTGTGCTATTTGGCATAAATAAGTAATTACTCTCTTCTTATTAAGAAACATCATTCATGGAAATTCAGTGGACTTTGAAATTTGATCTTTAATGGATAATTGCTTCTAACATATCCTCTTTCTAAGTGCTAACTTTACCATTTATTCATTAGGATTTCCCTTTGTGGTGTACGCATGTGTGTTTGTAGGTGTATATGTTGGGTGGGATGAGGGGAGAGGATTGATTGTGAGGAAGAGACAAAGTGATATCTTTGCCCCTTTAAAAGAAGCTATAGTTATCTGCCCTCTTCCCTTTCTTACATTAACAGGCCACTTGCTGATATTCAAAATTTTGGGACTGAATATGCTTCAGAATTCAGAATATTTCAGATTTTAAAACAATGTCCTATGTATATGTACATTAAGTATATATGCAAAGTGGCATGGATGGTGCTCCATAATCAAATATCTTAATATATCTGAAGTGAAATATGTGGACATTACAACAAATGAGATAAATAAAGATTATAATTAACTTCCCATTAATTCCTATCAAGTCAGGCTTTTCTCAAGTGAAAGTGAAAGTCGCTTAGTCAGATCTGACTTTTTGTGACCCCATGGACTATGTGGTCCATGGAATTCTCCAGGCCAGAATACTGGAGTGGTTAGTCTTTCCCTTGTCCAGGGGATCTTCCCAGCCCAGGGATCAAACTCAAACCCAGGTCTCCCGTATTGCAGGCAGATTCTTTACCAGCTGAGCCACAAGTGAAGTCCATTCTCTTAAAGGAGAAACCAAAATATTTCAGAGCTTTTTAAATTTCACACTGCAGATGAGAGACTGTGGGCCTGAATCTTCTATCTAGGAGTGTTAAAGCTCTGTTACTTAGGAAAACGAGCAGTGCTTCCCAAGCAAGCTGCATTCTCTTCAGGCCTGAAGAAGTCCCTGTTTTTACTGAGAAGAAAATGAGAGGATACTGACATAGATTACAGAAGAATTGAAATTAATAGAATGCACTTTGTTTCTAAATTGCTTTCACTAGAGTAGCAATTCTATAGTGTTAAACAATATACTTTGCTATAGTACATGTGAAAAGTTGGTGTTAAAAAATAGCATGACTAATTTACCAAAGAAACGCCCCTTCTTGACGGGTTGTTACCAAATCCAAGCTCCTTCTGCCCGCCAGCTGAACTGTAGACAAGGTGTTGAGACCAGGAAGGAATACAACTATTTGGAAAGCCAGCTGCCCAAGAAGATGGCCGGCTAATATTTCAAAGTAACCGTCTTATGCGGTCTGAATGCCAGGTTCTTTTATAGAATAAAGACTAGGAGTTGAGGAAACAAAGTAAAAAGTCCATTAATCTTGCAATTATCTCCTAGAATGTCAAGCCTCAAGCAAGGAATGAGTTAAGTTTTTCCTTCCTGCCATGCACAGGTGGGCAGAATCCTGAACAATGACGCTTTTCGCTTAACAGTCTGGCAGAGGAGCAGGATACTATGAAGGAGGCCATTATGTAAGATTATAATAACAAAAGCAACAAAAAGCCAGTCAAAGAACAGTTCCAACATGGTCAGAAGTGCTTTTTCCCTGCAACTATGTGACCACTCTGCGTCATTTTAGGACCAGTTCAGATGTCATCTCCTCCAGAAATGCTTCCATCACTGTTCAGTTCAGTTCAGTTCAGTGCAGTCGCTCAGTCGTGTCTGACTCTTTGTGACCCCATGAACTGCAGCACACCAGGCCTCCCTGTCCATCACCAACTCCTGGAGTTCACTCAAACTCATGTCCATCGAGTCCGTGATGCCATCCAACCATCTCATCCTCGGTCATCCCCTTCTCCTCCTACCCCAATCCTCCCAACATCAGAGTCTTTTCCAATGAGTCAACTCATCACATGAGGTAGCCAAAGTATTGGAGTTTCAGCTTCAGCATCATTCCTTCCAATGCACACCCTGGACCAATCTCCTTTAGAATGGACTGGTTGGATCTTCTTGCAGTCCAAGGGACTCTCAAGAGTCTTCTCCAACACCACAGTTCAAAAGCATCAATTCTTCGACGCTCGGCAGAGGAAGTTAAATATCCATTCTATGTATTTCCATACCAGTCCATGTCAACTTTCAACATACTACCCTTTCCCACTATATTTCTTTGTTTCCTTATCTGTCTTCTACATTTTGATGACAAACACTGACACTTTTAACCTATATTTGTTCTCAGCATTGAGGTTTTAATTGAATAAGTAAACAAATAGCTGTTCATTAAATAAGCATGCTGACTGATGTCACAGCACTCCTGACCCAATGAAAAAGTTTTATTGTTTGATTAAATTAAATTTTGGTCTGTGATAATCTTGTTACCAAAAGCAAGTTTCTATGCCTGACTGACAGTGAATTGAAAGAGTGAAAGTGTTTGTCACTCAGCTGTGTCCAACTCTTGGCTAACCCATGGAGTGTAGCACCCCAGGCACCTCTGTCCATGGAATTATCCATGCAAGAATACGTGAGTGGGTTGCCATTTCCTTATCCATGGTATCTTTCCAACAAAGGTATTGAACCCAGGTCTTCTGCATTGCAGGTGGATTGTTTACTCTCTGAGCCACCGAGGAAGCCCACAGTGAAGTGAAACAAACTAAAAACATCAGAGTTTGAAGCAGATAGTTTCATTGCAGTGCAAGGAGATGGGTGCTGAGTGCCCCCAAACCCTTCAAGGGCTTCAGCAAAGCACTTTTAACAGCAAGGAGAGGGAGGGGCAGACTTAGTTTTTGCAAATTTCTTGGTGTCAGAATCCTTTGTTCTTGCAGCAGCCCATGTTCCTATAAACCTCCAACAAAAAATTGTTCTTTGTTCTGCAACTTCTTATCTCTATACGGGTGGACCCTTAAAGGTCAGAGCACTGAGAATGGAGTATCAGATATATTTCAAGCTATAGGCAACATTCTTTATAAAAGGCGCAAAGCCAGCATGACAAATCACAGGTAATAGAACACATCTAATATGGAGTCAGATTTGTTCTTCCCTATAACAGTCTCTCTCAGGTAACAGGGACAAGAGGATCAGAACACCTTTATTTAGTTGATATGAATATTTTTTTGAGTAAAGATATTATAGAACTGGCCTCCTTTTCAGATTTTCCAAGGATATAAATCATTTATCAGAATACTCTACTGGTCTTTTCTCCAACGCTCTGCCTCCATGGACAACTCAGTCACTCTTGTCTCTATCTATTGTTTATATTGCTCTCACTACCTCTAAATAACTTGTCTCACTTTCTCTTGGCTTCATATTGCTATTTCCTTAAGTCTTGCAAAGCTTCATGATTCTTTGATCCCTCTAGAGAATTTTTACCTTGGTATCACCATTTTAAACCACAGGAAAAAAAAGATTAAGTTAAATTTAATTAAATTTCTTATCTTGTATATAAATACCAATTAATACTGATAATTTGTACTTAGCAAATTTATTCTAACAAGTCATGAGCACTGTTTGGTGAAGGGAAGCAGTACCCAACCACTTGAGTTATGGCAAGGGAAGTAGAGACAAGCGGTAAAAAGCAAACATGAAAGGTAATTCTGGTGGATTTGATCAGATTGTCTAATCACCATTGCCTCTTTAGCATATAGACTCACATATATGACTCATTCTAACTAATATCAGTACATTCCATTATTTTTTCAGTATTGTTGCCCTACTACTGAATAATAGCTCTCATTTGGTGGCATCCCATTAACACATATCAGAGTTCAAAATATGGCCAATAACTCTTTAGATAACCCTTTAAAAAGCACCGTATTACCATTTCAAGAACTCTAATCAGGGTTGTTGGTTTTGTTATTTAGTCATTAAATCATGTCCAACACTTTCTAGAACCCCATGGACTATAGCCCACCAGGCTCCTCTGTCCATGGGATTCTCCAGGCACTGGAGTGGGTTGCCATTTCTTCCTCAAGGGGATCACCACAACCTAGGGATTGAATCCATATCTCCTGAATTGCAGGCAGATTCTTTACCTCTGAGCCACCAGTGGTAAAGTTATGAAACAATTATTTTGTAAGATCAAAATCACTAGTCAAAACTATCACTCCACTGAGTAGGAGTGATAAAATATTATGGGAGATTTAGATTCAAACTGGAGGCTTAAAGATCTGAGGAAGTTAAGGCCCTCTTACAACCAACTCACCTTTAAAAAGGAGAAGAAAGAGGAATAAACTAAGAAAATGTCTCTCTCAAACTAACCATGAAACAAAATTCTCAAACACTTGAAGAAATATAATGGTAAGAAATTCAAATTGATACAGAATTATGTACTCAGTATTCCTGATAAAATGTATGTTATGGAGTAGCCTGACAAGGATTTAAAAAAAATGTTTAAGACAAAAATCTGTATGCAGACCAGGAAGCAACAGTTAGAACTGGACATGGAACAACAGACTGGTTCCAAATAGGAAAAGGAGTACGTCAAGGCTGTATATTGTCACCCTGCTTCTTTAACTTCTATGCAGAGTACATCATGAGAAACGCTGGACTGGAAGAAACACAAGCTGGAATCAAGATTGCCGGGAGAAATATCAATCACCTCAGACATGCAGATGACACCACCCTTATGGCAGAAAGTGAAGAGGAACTCAAAAGCTTCTTGATGAAAGTGAAAGAGGAGAGTGAAAAAGTTGGTTTAAAGCTCAACATTCAGAAAACGAAGATCATGGCATCTGGTCCCATCACTCCATGGGAAATAGATGGAGAAACAGTGGAAACAGTGTCAGACTTTATTTTTTGGGGGCTCCAAAATCACTGCTGATGGCGACTGCAGCCATGAAATTAAAAGACGTTTACTCCTTGGAAGAGAAGTTATGACCAACTTAGATAGCATATTCAAAAGCAGAGCCATTACTTTGCCGACTAAGGTCCGTCTAGTCAAGGCTATGGTTTTTCCTGTGGTCTTGTATGGATGTGAGAGTTGGACTGTGAAGAAGGCTGAGTGCTGAAGAATTGATGCTTTTGAACTGTGGTGTTGGAGAAGACTCTTGAGAGTCCCTTGGACTGCAGGGAGATCCAACCAGTCCATTCTGAAGGAGACCAGCCCTGGGATTTCTTTGCAAGGAATGATGCTAAAGCTGAAACTCCAGTACTTTGGCTACCTCATGCGAAGAGTTGACTCATTGGAAAAGACTCTGATGCTGGGAGGGATTGGGGGCAGGAGGAGAAGGGGACAACCGAGGATGAGATGGCTGGATGGCATCACGGACTCGATGGACACGAGTCTGAGTGAACTCCGGGAGTTGGTGATGGATAGGGAGGCCTGGCGTGCTGTGATTCATGGGGTTGCAAAGAGTCGGACACAACTGAGTGACTGAAGTGAACTGAACTGAAGATACAAACGAGGGACAAGCATATATTAAAAGTGATCAATACAGTAAGCAAACAGTATGGATTCATGTCACAGACACAATGGTGAACAACAACAACAAAAAAAACACATAAAAGAGTATATAATGTATGATTACAATTATAAAAGTACAAAAACATAGAATAGAAAACATTAGTTATAATACTAATAATCATAGTTAAATTCCAGATGATTATTAAAATAATGAAAGCTCTAGAAACTGAGTAAGCAAAGCTGACTTGTTCTCTGCTCCCATTATAGCTAAGCACATCAATACCAAAGTAAAAAACGGCTTAGTAATAGAAATGTAGTACTTTTTATTTTTGAAATAAATACAAGCAAACCAGCAAATAGGAACAGAGCCATCCTATCTAGAACTAATCCCTAAAGTACTGAAGACTTGAGCCTTTTTTTTTTTTTTTCTTGAAAGGTACTATTGCCATTGTAAAAACAAATCTGTTCCTTAATTCTGCAACGTATTTTTGAAGATATACAGCNCTTTTTATTTTTGAAATAAATACAAGCAAACCAGCAAATAGGAACAGAGCCATCCTATCTAGAACTAATCCCTAAAGTACTGAAGACTTGAGCCTTTTTTTTTTTTTCTTGAAAGGTACTATTGCCATTGTAAAAACAAATCTGTTCCTTAATTCTGCAACGTATTTTTGAAGATATACAGCTCTTCAAAATATATACAGCATAATCACATGAAGAGACTGATATATTTGTTTTTTTTTTAATTACTAACAGCACCCTGGTATATTTATGGTTTTATTTCTTCTAATGATTGCTATGTTTCTTTTTTTATTGTTGTTGAGGGAATGGAAGGATGGTGATTGGTTCTTTTAATAGCTGGACTTTGTTTTTTATTTATTTCTATTTTTTTGTCTCTAGAGACAGGGTGCCAAGAGCTGGGAAGCTAGGGTAAGGTTTATAAACTTTGTGAAATATTTGAGGAATTGGCAGGAACAGAATCAGTATATGGGAGTAGATGTGAACCATCTATGGAAGAAATAGCAGGAAATAAATCATGAAAGTGACAGGCTTAAATGTGTCTGTCTAGGTTACCTGGCCCATAGGGTTCATGTGGTAGCAGAAAGGCACTAATGTAGGAAAGATAATATTATCACCTCAGATATCATGCTACCACTAGTGCTGTTCAGTAAAAAGAGCATTGATATACACCATTACTAATATTCAGCTGTACACACTCGTGTAAGTAACCTGAGAGGTCTTTTGTGATTAATATTTTCAGGTTGAATGCTTCCTTAGAGGGCAGTATGAGATATGCAAGGAGCTTCAATACACAATACATAATTTCTACATCTTTTTCTCCTGCTATATTTCTTAATGAAATAAAAAGGCATACCATACTTAGTTTTGTTTCTTTTTTCAGAAACCATGCAAACTGCAATAGATGAATGAGAAGTAAAGATTATTTTGGTTCACAGTGTGTCAGTATGCCTTGCTTCCACAATGTGCTCTAAAAGTTCACTCTGAGATGAATAGCTTCTCTAAGTTTCAAAGTTAAAATAGTAAAAAGGGACATTTCTCTGTGTCACATATAGGAGTTAAATATAAAAAATCTGTTAGCAAACCACCCGAGATAATAGATACATTTTAGTGATCTTGTACAGAATTTATCTACCAACCACCTGCCTCTCTGATGGGAATGGATTCCCCATAGAGTTAAATTAAAATTGGTTATCTTTCATGATGTGGCTAAATATCCATCTGTGGGCCTGATTACCACCATTATTATGTGTTATTAACCAATATGAAAATTATCGAGTTACATAATGATAGCAGCCAGTTAGCACCACTTGCCTTACTTGAAACTGTTTCCTGCAAATGAAGAGTTTAAAATTTGAACTGATCTTCTAAGTAAAATAGATAAGATTTTTTAGTGTGTGTTTCAAATATTACTTACATTATTAATATTATATGTAGCATATTACATATAATAATATTATTGAATTTTTTATTTTTTTAAAGCCTCCATCAAATGTTCATAACGATCATTGATTTACTATAGAAAGAAATACAATTGTCTAGGATGATAATGCCTCTAGAAACCAGATTTGGCTAGCCTTGAGGGTAATTAAAAGAGTGATCTTTTCAGAATTTCAATTTCAGACTTTCTCACTGAGTACATTATAAAGATGTACCCCAGGAAACCTTAAGGAAGTAATGAGGCTTTAATTTCCATATGTCAAATTACTTTTTTTCTAGTGTACTTATTATCGGCCATGAGCTAATTTTTTGGCTCACTCAAAGAGACAAAGACCCTGAACAACATTTTCCAAAAAAAATCACAAGGAAAAAGTCAGTGCTGATGGGAATTTGCTGCCAGAGTATTTTTCATGCTTGCCATGATTCTATAGGACCATCTGTGGGCAATCGCGCAAATGGAAAATAGGCATGTGCTGAAGAGAATCCATCTTCAAAAGTGATATGACATTGTCTATCCATGCTTTGTATAACTCTACCAATGTTAAGGCTATTTGATATATCAAAGATTGGAAAACACATTTTGAATTATCTTATTTCATAGTATCTTCAAATTGCTCATTTAAACTGAAGTTCACCAGATCTTTCCAGCTGGATGTATTGAAATTCTTATTTTTAGAACAGGATTCTAAAATAAGAAGATCTAGTTTTGAAATACTTTGGCCTGCACACGCTGTAGATCCAGATGGTAGAGCTAACTGCTAGTAAGGACATCTTATAGATTTGAATGGTGTCAAAGGCTGGAACTGCATCACACTCACTATGTCGTCTTTCTTTTTGTCAGTATGTGATTACATGCTCCTGGGTTCCCTTTCACTCTAATACTGGTGATTTTATAAACTAACCTGCATCTCCATTTTATTTCAGGAGCTGTAACTACTTTATATGGATTGGAATTTTGTTTCTTAGGGAGACAAGTTTTGCTGGTAGACCATCCAAATATAACAAGGAGTCTCTTTCATTTCATATAAGGAGCAAATTCTGATTAATAGATCTCTGGTGGCACCAGACCACAGAGTTAATATCAGCATCTCTGATTATGTCTGCAAAGTGTGCAAGTTAGTAAAAGTTGATCCAAAATTTTAAGGCTTCATGAAATAAACTTTTGAGCATTCTGAGATGAGTGAAAAATTATTTCTACCATCACATTACCTAAAAGAGTCAGATTATAGATTATACAGAAAATGATATGTATAAACTAAATATGTATAGAGCTGTTTCAGCTCTATACATATTCAGCTATTTCAGCTGAACATCTAGGATGGGCATGATAACCAAATTAGGATCACCAATATAGAGAATGTATTTTCTTTATTTGAAAGGGAAAATAAATATAGAACTCTCAGAAAAAAATGTTCTTTATTTTTATTCCCAAGTTTATTTTGGTTTTGATCAAGTTTGGAATAAATGAACTTAAAAGAAACAAATAAGTCTTCCACTCCTAAATTCACACTGTACCCAAGAAAATCCATTATTTGAGCTTATAAGTGGATTAAATGGGTAGCAAGGCATCTTTCAAAGTCTAAAAGACCTCAGTTAGTGTGTATATTATTGTTACTGTTCAGTCTCTAAGTTGTGGTCTCTTTGTGACCCCAAGGACTGTAGCCTTCCAGGCTCCTCTGTCTATGGGATTTCCCAGGCAAGAATACTGGAGTGGGTTGTCATTTCCTTCGCCAGGGCATCTTCCTAACTCAGGAAGGATACAACCCACATCTCCTGCATTGACAGGCAGATTTTTTACTGCTAAGCCATCAGAGAATTATATAAAGTACATATTACATTACTAAAGTCATGAACCTGTCAAAAACAGTGCAAAACTTGATTTGATAAACCAGGATAGACTTCACCTTAAGAAACATTTATAAAATCAGACTTCCCTGGTGATTCAGTGTTGAGAATACATCTGCCAGTGTTGAAGACATGGATTCTATCCTTGGCCCAGGAAGATCCCATATGCCAAGGGGCAACCAAGCCTGTGCATCGCAGTTACTGAGCCCCATTGCCCTGGAGCCCCTGCTCTGCAGCAAGAGAAGCCACCACAATGAGAAGCTGGTGCACCTCAACAAAGTGTGGACCCCTCACTGCAACTAGAAAAAAGCCCGCACAGAGCAACAAAGAGTCAGCACATTCAAAAATAAATTTAAAAAAGAATTATTTATAAAATAAATATATTTAAACATAAAGTATATATTACCCCTTTAAAATAATTTGTGATTGTATTCTCTTAATAGTAATAAAATGTTTTACCTTTGATAGAAGTTAAATTTAGGAAATAATACTATTTTATCACTCTATTTGGTATCTTTTTCTAATTTTAAGTACTTTAGTCACTGTAATCAGTCATTGTCAAGTGAAGCAACACCTCATTTGATTTAAAGAAGTCAATGATGAAAGCTGTGAAAGTTGCAGTGGAGTAAATTGTAGCAGATTATTGAGAAAGCTTATACATGGAAAACAACTGGTAGTAAAATTGATCAATAAACATAATATATAGAATGAAAAAGAAAAAAAAAATCTCTTGATCGGTATTTATACCTAACATGCAAATGTAATCCCAACTTCAAGGCTTTCTTACAATTACATTTCAATCAAGTTGTATGGGAATAGAATGACCCTTTGCTTATGAAGGCATTATTCATGTTAATCACCATTAACAAAGGAAAGAACAAAATTTGATTCTATCTACTACACTAACGGGCTTCCCAGGTGGCACAACAGTAAAAAATCTTCCTGCTGATGCAGGAACCATGGATTCGATCCCTGGAAGTAGGGAATCTACATGAGCTACAGCCCATGGGATCGCAGAGTCGGACACAACTGAGCACACATACATACTACGCTAAACATTTCACATCTGCTAACTTGTTTAATTTTCTCAACACTATCATAAAATATCACCTCAGTTTTTCAGATAAAAAAAAAAAAAACTAACAGATTTAGAAACCAAAGAGTGTACTGGAAGCAAGTGGCACTAAAACAAATTCAGGTCATTTTTGTCTAGTATTAAAATACAACCTAAGCTTTCTACACTAAAAGTTGGGAAGGTTGTACATGCTCAGTTGTGCAACCCCATGGACTGTAGCCAGCCAGGCTCCTCTGTCCATGGAATTTTCCAGGGAGCAATATTGGAGTGTGTTGCCATTTCTTTCTTCAGCAGATCTTCATGACCCAGGGATGGAATGCACACATCTTGCTTCTCTTGCACTGAAAGGCAGATTCTCTACTACTCTACCACCTGGAAAGCCCTAAATTAAAAATTTGTTGTCTACAAAAAAGCAGAAGACTAGCCTTTGACCTTGAGATAATATTCTAGCAAGTGAAATAAAGCTACCAACAAATATCCACAACTGAACTTAATGAATAATATAAGCATGCATGCTCAGTCGTTTCAGTAGTGTCCAACATTTTTTGACCATATGCACTGGAGCCCAGTAGGCTCCTCAGTCTATGGGATTCTCCAGGCAAGAATACTGGAGTGGATAGCCAGTCCCTTCTCTGGGGAATCTTCCCGACCCAGGGATTGAACCCATGTCTCCTGCATTACAGGCAGATTCTTTACTGACTGAGCCACCAGGGAAACCTGAATGATATAAGACTTTATATAAAATAACCATATTCCTCATATCAGGGCTTCCCAAGTGGCGCTAGTGGTAAAGACCCTGCCTGCCAATGCAGGAGACATAAGAGATGTGGGTTTGATCTCTGGGTTGGGAAGATCCCCTGGAGTAGGAAATGGCAACCCACTCCAGTATTCTTGCCTGGAGATCCCATGGACAGAGGAACCTGGCAGGCTACAGCCACAGGGCCACAAAGAGTTGGACACAACTGAAGCGAATTAGCACCCATGCACATTCATTATATCATGGAAGTGTCCACAATATTCTATGGCATCAGAGAAAAATGAAACAAAAATCTACAAAAGGTATCAAAAAAGTTGTGATGGCATAAATCAACAGGCAGTTAAGTACCAAACATCAGAAGAAATGACAAGTTTGTAAGCAGGCTACAAATAAGAGGAATTTGAGTAGGGTAATAATGTATTTAAAAGTACTATGTGCCATATAGTGGAGTTTAATTTTTATTGTAAGCATTACAGCATTATTGAAATATGTTAGAGAGTAGTAACATAATATTGCTATTTTATAATAAGAGTCTGGCAATGATATCATGCCGGAAGCCAGTGTGAGGAATCCCGCCCGTGACAAGGTCATGCGGTAGGAAGCCTGGCAAACGCAAGGCGTGTTCAGGTTTCAGGGGTTCCCCCTGGAATTTCCCGAGCATCCACCCCTCAAAAAATATAAGAATCTGCCAGTCTTTGTACTCTGCTTTTCCACTCTTCTGATATTCTCTGGAAAAGTCAATTCAAAGCTTTAGTCTTCTGCATTTGAAAGGGATGTTTCAGGTAAACGCCCTCTGATAACTCTCTAGCTTGCTTGCCTAACAGGTTCCCCAGACCTCTTACAGCTTGTGAATTGCTTACAGCCCCCAACTGCGAAAGGCACAAAGCTTAAAAGCCTCTTAAGGAAACAGAGCCTTTTCTGAAGAGTTAAAAAAAATTACATTGGTGAAGGTTTTCACTGTTGACTCAATGACTGCTGCCAGACCTCCATATTCTTTATCTTTTAGGCACCTGGGAGGATGTTAATAAAAAAAAAATCTGAATTTATTAGAAAGTTTTCTTTTTAAAAATGGGTAGAAATATTTCAAATAGATGGAAAAACACCAAAGTTTTATTTTGTGCTTTCTGCTATAGATACTTCTAAGAGCTTTGATGTATGCAATCCATGAAGGCATTTTAAAATAAATTAAAATCAGAACATGATTTTTGTCATAAAATCAGATATCAATTCTAAGATAGGTTAATTGGTAATGAGGATGGAATAATAGGGAGCATGGAAAACAAGTCCTCACTGTCACTAACATATGTGAAAAAATAAATTACCTTCTTTAGATTTCGATTTCAGTGATTGCATGTGGGAAGATTAAGGAAAATGTCATTAAATTCTCTTTCAGTTCTTAATCACATGTACTCTATTTTTTAAGTATTGCTCTGCATTTAAAATTTTATTAATTTATTTATTGGCTATGCTGGGTCTTCATTGCTGCATGTAAGCTTTTTCTAGTTGTGACAGGGCGGGTATTCTCTAGTTGCAGTGTGCAGGCTTCTCCTTGCCACGGCTTCTCTTGTTGCAGATCACGGACTCTCAGGTAGGGACTAAGTAGTTATGGCACGTGTCATCTTCCTTGACTAGGGATCAAGCTCATGTCCCCTTCGAGTTCTTGGTAGGTGGATTCTGAACCACTAGATCACCAGGGAAGTTCCACTGGTACTATTCTAAAAATAACACTCTCCGGTTGTGAAGGCATGTGAGTGAAGACAATTATTCTTTCCTGCATCATTAAATTAGCAGAACCATCCCATAGAAAAAGAAATGCAAGAAGGCAAAGTGGTTGCCTGAGGAGGCCTTACAAGTAGCTGAGAAAGGAAGAGAAGCAAAAGGCAAAGGAGAATGGGAAAGATATACCCAATTGAATGCAGAGTTCCAAAAAAGAGCAAAGAGAGATAAGAAAGCCTTCTTAAGTGAATCATGCAAAGAAATAGAGGAAAACAACAGAATGGGACAGACTAGAGATCTCTTAAAGAATATTGGAGATACCAAGAGAACATTTCATGCAAAGATGGGCACAATAAAGGAGAGAAACAGCGAGAACCTAACAGAAGCAGAAGAGAATAAAAATGGATGTCAAGAATACACAGAAGAACTGTACAACAAAGGTCTTGATGACCCAGATAAACATGGTGTGGTCACTTACCTAGAGCCAGGCATCCAGGAGGGTGAAGTCAAATGGGCCTTAGGAAGAACTGCTGTGAACACAGCTAGTGGAGGTGATGGAATTCCAGCTGAGCTATGTAAAATCCTAAAAAATGATGCTGTTAAAGGGCTGCACTCAACTTTAGAAAACTCAGCAGTGGCTGCAGGACTGGAAAAGGTCTGTTTTCATTCCCATCCCAAGGAAGGGCAATGGCAGAAAATTTTCAAACTACCATACGTTTGTACTCATTTCACATGCTAGCAAGTTAATGCTCAAAATCCTTCAGCCTAGGCTTCAGCAGTATGTGAACCAAGAAATTCCAGATATATGAGCTGAATTTAGAAAGGGCAGAGGGACCAGAGGTCAAAATCCCAACTTCTACTGGAACATAGAAAAAGGGAGGAAATTCCAGAAAAATCTACTTCTGCTTCACTGACTTTGCTAAAGGCTTTGACTATTTGGATCACAATAAACTGAAAAATTCTTAAAGAGGGGGAATATCAGACCACCTTGCCTATCTCCTGAGAAACCTGTATGCAAATCAAGAAGCAACGGTTAGAAATGGGCATGGAATAGCAGATTGGTTCAAAATTGGGAAAAGAGTATGTCAAGGTTGCATGTTGTCACCTTACTTATTTAACTTATATGCAGAGTACATCATGGGAAATGCTGGGCTGTTTGAAGCCCAAGCTGGGATCAAGATAACTAGGAGAAATATCAATAACCTCAGATGTGCAGATGATACCACTATAATGGCAGAAAGTGA
Organism: Cephalophus harveyi; assembly: GCA_006410635.1. Classification (NCBI taxonomy): domain Eukaryota; kingdom Metazoa; phylum Chordata; class Mammalia; order Artiodactyla; family Bovidae; genus Cephalophus; species Cephalophus harveyi. Next base: position 103,678 of record SJYT01083664.1, read on the forward strand.
AGGGGAACTTAAGAGCCTCTTGATGAGGGTGAAAGAGGAGACTGAAAAAGCTGGCATAAAACTCAACATTCAAAAAACCAAGATCATGGCATCTGGTCCCATCACTTCATGCAAATAGATGGGGAAAAAGTGGAAGCAGTGGGGGATTTTATTTTCTTGTTTTCCAAAATAACTGCAGATGGTGACTGCAGCCATGAAATTAAAAGACATTTGTTCCTTGGATGAGAAGCTATGACAAACCTAGAAAGTTTATTAAAAATCAGAGACATCACTTTGCCAACAAAGGTCTATACTCAAAGCCATGGTTTTTTCAGCAGTCATGTATGGATGTGAAAGCTGGACCATAAAGAAGGCTGAGCACTGAAGAATTGATGCTTTTGAATTGTGGTGCTAGAGAAGACTCTAGTGAGTCCCCTGGACAGCAAGGAGATCAAACCAGTCAATCATAAAGGACATCAACTTTGAGTATTCATTGGAAAGACTGATGCTGAAGCTGAAACTCCAATACTTTGGCGAGTTGATGTGAAGAGCTAACTCATTGGGAAAGACTCTGATGCTGGGAAAGATTGAGGGCAGGAGGACAAAGGGGCAACAGAGGATGAGACGGTTGATTGACATCATTGACACAATGGAAATGAGTTTGAGCAAACTCCAGGAGATAGTTAAGGACAGGGAAGCCTGATGTGCTACAATTGAATCATAAAGAGTTGGACATGACTTTCTTTGTGAGTGAACAATAACAAATAATAAATATTTGAGCTTGTTTAAGATGGTGGAATATATAAATTAAAAATTAATTTTCCCTACAGTAATTCATTTTCTTTATCTGCAAAGGCCGAAACAGTTCAATAGTTGGATTATTTGTTTCAAAGGGTTTTCATAATCAAATAAGTTAATGCATGTAAAAGTGCTATGAAAAGAAGAAACATGTTAGCATCAGACAGTTTCTTTTTAGATACAACTGTTGTGTAAAAGACTCTCATGGTACCAAAGACTGGACTTACATTCAGTATTTATTCAACAATATTTATTAAGTAAGTATCTGTTATGTGTCAGGTACTATCTTAGGTATTGACTTAAAATTAAAAAAAAAAAAAAAAACAACCATATTCTTATTTCCAGGTGTTTTAATTCCAGGCGGGATAGTCAGACAGTAATCAAAATATCAACTAGTGATAAGTTCTGTAATTAAAATGTAGTAGTGTTTTGTATTAGGGACTGAGAAAAGCTCTACAGATGTAGTCAAGAAAGACTTTTGAGGCTGGAGTCAAAATTTGTATAAAAAGGAGAGTATCATATAATGAAGAAAAAGAAGTAAGCAGGAGCGGGACTATGTAAAGCCAGAGAAAATTAGGAACTGAGACTTCATTCTTGGCAGTTTGGGGTAGGAGAAGAAATAATTTAGTTTCTGTTTTAAGTGTTTTTATTACTGTTCTGTTAACACACTCCAGTACTCTTGCCTGGAAAATCCCATGGACGGAAGAGCCTGGTAGGCTGCAGTCCATGGGGTCCCTAGGAGTTAGACATGACTGAGCGAGACTGAGCAACTTCACTTTCACTTTCATGCATTGGAGAAGGAAATGGCAACCCACTCCAGTGTTCTTGACTGGAGAATCCCAGGGCCGGGGAAGCATGGTGGGCTGCCGTCTCTGCAGTCGCACAAAGTCTGACATGACTGAAGCTACTTAGCAGCAGTAGCAGCAGCATGAAGAATATAGAGGATACTATTGAAACCAGAAAAGAGTTAATTTATAGATATTAAATATATATAATATACATCTAGATATATGTTATTTATTATATATCTTATTTTTATGTATTATTTAATATGTAAAAGAAGATATTAAGAAGAGGTGGCAAGAATACACAGAAAAACTGTACAAAAAGATCTTCATGACCCAGATAATCACGATGGTGTGATCACTTACCTAGAGCCAGACATCCTGGAATGCGAAGTCAAGTGGGCCTTAGAAAACATCACTATGAACAAAGCTAGTGGAGGTGATGGAATTCCAGTGGAGCTATTTCAAATCCTGAAAGATGATGCTGTGAAAGTGCTGCACTCAATATGCCAGCAAATTTGGAAAACTCAGCAGTGGCCACAGGACTGAAAAAGTAAGTTTTCATTCCAATTCCAAAGAAGGGCAATGCCAAAGAATGCTCAAACTACCACACAATTGCACTCATCTCCCATGCTAGTAAAGTAATGCTCAAAATTCTCCAAGACAGGCTTCAGCATTACGTGAACCGTGAACTTCCAAATGTTCAAGCTGGTTTTAGAAAAGGCAGAGAATCAGAGATCAAATTGTCAACATCTGCTGGATCATGGAAAAAGCTAGAGAGTTCCAAAAAAATATCTATTTCTGCTTTATTGACTATGCCAAAGCCTTTGACTGTGTGGATCACAATAAACTGTGGAAAATTCTGAGAGAGATGG
>SJYT01083666.1:7217-26760 GCA_006410635.1 Cephalophus harveyi
AAATAAAAATACATTGATTAAGAAAAAAAGTAATTGGGATAAAATTTACAATATTTTAAAAGTGATGTCTCTAAAAGTACCTAGGTTATTTTCAACCAAAAAATGTTAAATATAACTTTTTTCTTACCAGTATTCTAATTATTCTGTGAAACAGATACAAGTCCCAGCTCCCTTTGATTTGTCATATAAAACTGTGGACCAGTGGGAGATTGACCGCAGCTCCATACAACTTTTGAAGCGATTAGGATCTGGTCAGTTTGGTGAAGTGTGGGAAGGCCTGTGGAACAATACCACTCCGGTAGCAGTAAAAACATTAAAGCCAGGTATGAGAACCAGAATGGCATACATTGATTCTTATAACCTACTTGCCATTATAAATGTTCAAGAGGTCATGGGACAGCTGGTTTGGACACCAAGCAAGTGTTTTGCTAGGTGACCACAGTACTCGATCCCAGTACTTGAGATTTTCACAATTACTGCAGATGTGTGGTTTTGAATCCTAATCCTGTTGAAAACTGAGACTAACCTTTACTGTCTAATCTTATCATCTTTTTTTCCAAAAAAGAAACAGCTAGCTATCCATCCTAGCATCGCTCTCTAAGGAAGGCCTTTCACAGGTCAAAAGAGAACAAAAAATTAGATTTCTTTTATTAAAAAAAAGCTCCACGATAGTTTTCTCTCCAACAGGAATAATTATTATTGATTTACAGTGTAATATCAGCAAACAGCTTTGGTGATTGCTTAAATGTCTTCACTTCACTGGGGCCATTAATCAATCTTTTCAGCTATTTATTGCTTAGCAGACTACCATGCAATAAAGACAAGCCTGAAATCAACTCCCACAGTAGCTTTGACGGGCAAAAATTAATATTTAATGTTGCATTACTAGCTGAGTTGAGATTGGGTCTCTCTTGCTGTGCAGCTGGTCAAGCTTCCCCTGCAGAGGCTCCTGATGTACTGTGATTCCAGCTCTATTTTGGATGGTCTGATTTGGCAATGATTTAAGCTTCCTTGGTGGCTCAGATGATAATGAATTTGCCTGCCATGCAGGAAAACTGGTTTTGATCACTGGGTTGGGAAGATCCCCTGGAGAAGGGAATGGCAACCCGCTCCAGTATTCTTGCCTGGATAATTCCATGGACGGAGAAGCCTGGCAGGCTGTAGTCCATGGGGCCACAAAGAGTTGGACACAATTGAGCAACTAAAACATACACGTACATAAGTGGCCTGTATTCCATGCATCTGATGACCACCCAAAGCATCAACATAAAAACGTATTGTAGATAAATTGTCTGAATGAAGATCATAATTGATGCTCTCACTGGAAACTTCATGAATCAGATTATTTGGGGGTGGGAGCATGATCCCACTATATATGTAATTGACCATAGGCCAAACTAATCATAACAACCCTAAATGGTCCCTTATTATGGTGTGGGTGCCTCTTTTATTCTTAGCTCCATTTTGCCACAGTCTTAAATTAAGTCTTGATTCAAGACTTTAATCCTATTCGATTATGTGGAGCAAACCAGTGGTAGAAACGGAAATGAGGGAGCTCAGTAAAAATTGATGGAGAAGAAAATAGGCCATTTCCCCATATTCTTTCTCTGTAAGTCCTTAGTCAGTGAAGAGATATTTATAGTTGATCTGTTTGGTTTTCCTAAGAATATGATTGCTAATAATAGTACAAATATGGTCAACACTCATTGAACACATATGTGCCAGACAATACTATTACCCTGACATTGATTCTATGATGTCGGTAGAATTATTAGCCATGTTTTAGAGATGAAGAAACTGAAGTTCAGAAATGTTTGGTAATTTGTTCAAGATCACAAAGTGAGGTAGGGCTTGATTGAGCCTGGGTAGTGAACTTCTAGAGTCTTAAATGGCATACCAAAGAATAGGTTGCCTCTGTGAAATAGCCTGCAGGTCACATGTAACTCTTTCTAACCAAATATTAATGAACAAGTCAGAGTATTAACTTGGAGTGTCAAAGCTTATCCATGCTTGAGGTTCAAATATTAGCTGTGAAATCTTCAAAATGAGAGAATAAGGAACAAAATGGACTCTCTGAGCATCAGTGAAAATGTTTGCATATCTATAGGGAATACTGCGAGGTGAAATGACAGTATTCCTTCAGTTACATCAGCGACTCTGAAACATCATATTGTATAAGAAATAAAAGATTTTTAAATGACTAATGAAATGTAAACTTCGAATAGCCTTCTTTCTCTTAAATTCTATGTGATTGTAACTACTTGGCACTTTGCATGGTGAGTCAGAGTTGAGCCAATATAAATGCAATTTAACTTAGATGAGTCTTCAAAATAGGCTCCAATGTCTCTCTTATCAAGCTATTAAAACTCCAACTGTGGAGGTATTAATACATGAGAAAATGTGGAATGCCAGTTTCAAGTGGTGAAAAAAACATTAATTTGGGGGAGGGGCCCATGAATGTTTTCTGCTTGGCCTGTACCATATGTCCCTACAGAATTAAAGACACAAACATGGTAGAATGTCATTGCTTTTTAGGATAGTTATCCAGCTCTTTCCACAGTGGGTACCAAGGACAGGGCAATGATTAGTCTTTGGATCCTGGGCAGAAAAACTCGCTGCAGTAATTAAGCATTCAGTGTCTTCCAGGGTTCATGTTAATAGAATGTCTTCTCTTTGTGTTCCTAAGATGCCTGCCTTGTTTTATCAATTAGACCGTCAGTCTCTCCTTTTTCCTTCATTTTTCATATGGACCTGAAGCAAACTCTCTTCACCTACAGGTCATAATACATAAGCTGCACAGCCCTGATGCACCAACACACCAGTTATTAGGTTGCCCTGGTTGAACTGATTCTCTTCCTTGATAAATCTGAAGATTTGTGACACCAGTGCTCTTACTTTACTGAGAGGCAGGAAGCAATCTCGGTGATTCCCACCAGGCTGCTCTGAGGATCGGAATGCCTCAATAACATAAAGTGATTTTTCCCTCTTCTTGTTTCAGGTTCAATGGATCCAAATGACTTCCTGAGGGAGGCACAGATAATGAAGAACCTAAGACATCCAAAGCTTATCCAGCTTTATGCTGTTTGCACTTTAGAAGATCCAATTTATATTATTACAGAGTTGATGAGACATGGAAGTCTGCAAGAATATCTCCAAAGTAAGCTGAAGACTTAATAAAAGAAAAAAAAAAAAGAGGAATTTAGTTTAGCGAATCCTATAAATGTCAATTTAGCAAGCCTTCTATAACCCAAAGGATATTTACTATGGCATATCTGTGACAATGAATGTCTTAACATTGAATTGCTCAACTACTCTTTAATAGGCTGTATGCTGTGTACTCAAACGGAGGAAAAATATTTATGTAGCGGAAGAACAAATTGTTCACTATAGACATATCAGAGTACTTAAATGTAATGTGAAAAATCAAAGAATAGATGTTTTGCTTGATGCTTTGTTTCCTACAGTAAGTAATTGAACAATATCAGTCATGGAGCAGTATTTTCCATGGCCCAGAATTAGGAGACATAGAATATTTTGGGGGGAAGGGAGGGAAAATTACCCTCATTTTTGTCTTTGCCAGTTTTTGACAACACTGTGCTTGTTGGTATTTAAAATACTTCCAACTGCTAGAAAACATTAGAATATTCAGGCTAAAAAGCAGACGTATACCATTACCTTATTTTTACATCTGCTTTCTGTAGTCTGAGAAGACTTAAGGGCACTGTAGAATTTTGATGTTTATTACAAATGAATAATTTAATAAACAACAATATAAGCATTAAAATGAGTTGTTCAAAGAAATGGAGATCAAGCACTGAGAGAACAATCCATGCTTAAAGAAGAAGCATTTTCTATACTTTCCTGACATGCCAGAGTGGGACTGATACAATGTATGAGGTAAAGGGAGGTGAGAATAACAGAACAAAGATATCAGAAAGATAGGAGAGTTTTCTTATTTCAGGGTGACTGCTGAAGCTGGTGGTATTAAATTGCAAAACTAGATAAGAACAAAGAGCATAAGACCTGCTAACTGCTGTTAAAAACAAAAAATATACCTAGCTCCCTTGCATAAATATATCATATTTAACGGTATTGTTTTACCCACCATAGGGAGAATAACCTCAGCACTGACTCCTTTTGCCTTATCCCTAAGGACAAAAGTACAGGAGCCATCTCAGGTCATCTCCAACAAAAATGTTTTGTCAGATGATAAGCCTTCATGCTGTTAAATAGCAACATCAATTCTCAGTCCTCAAAACTAACAGCAGTGTTCAATTCAATGGATACTCTCTCCTGGAACCACTGCCTTCATTTGGCTACTGGGACACTTCATCCAGTGGCCTCTTCTCCTTTCTTTCTCTCTGGTTTTTCTCAGTTTATGTGATTTCCCTCATCTCCCCTACCTCTGGATATCTTGGGATTGTCCAATACTCTTTTGCAACATCACTAGATTCCTTGCTAATCTCAACACTCTTATTGTTTAATAACATTTATGTGTTACCAATTGCCCAAATCATATCCCTCCATTACTTCAGAGTCATATATCCAGCTGCCTTTGTAACTTCTCTATATGAATGCTGTATCAGTCTGGATGATGTGGGATAATATGGGTATAATGCAGTAATGAACTCCTGCAAATCCCAGAGGCTTGACACAAGTATTTATTCTTGCTCATGCTACATATGAAAAATAGACTGGCTAGTGTCTCAGGTCTGTTGATCACCTTGTCAGGAACAGGAAATATGACTAATCTCATTCTGTCCCTTAAAGTTTCTGACCAGGAGTGACATAGGTAACTTCTGTGCCCTGTTCATTTGGTTAAATCAAGTCAAAGGGATAGGGGAGCACAACCCTCTAAAGTGCTTAAGAGCAAGAAAAAACAAAAGTTTATAAATAGCCCTCATTCCTACTACGTATGTCTATTGGATATCTCAAAATAACATGTCCAAAATCTAATCTCTGATATTATCCTCGGTAATTGCCCCTCTTGAGGTTTTTCCTTCTCTTATGATGCCAACATACAGGCTTACTATCTCAGTCTTCTCTACTCTCACATCCTATATCAGACCAACTAGCAAATCCCACTGGCTCGCTTTTGAAATATATCCAGGATTTTACCACTTCTCAGTCTTCCCTGGTGGCTCAGAGGTTAAAGCGTCTGCCTCCAATGCGGGAGACCCGGGTTCGATCCCTGGGTCAGGAAGATCCCCTGGAGAAGGAAATGGCAATCTACTCCAGTATTCTTGCCTGGAAAATCCCATGGACGGAGAAGCCTAATAGGTTACAGTCTATGGGGTCGCAAAGAGTCGGACACGACTGAGCGACTTCACCTTCACCACTTCTCAACACCGCCACTCCAGTGCAAATCATCATCAATCCTCTCCTGGATTTCTGCAGTAGCCTTCTAATTGACGTCCCTCTTTAGGTTCTTGACCCCTTACATTTCTTCTTAACACAGTAGCTGGGGTGCTAAGTCTCTTCAATTGTGTCTGACTCTGTGTAACCCTAGGGACTGTAGACTGCCAGGCTCCTCTGTCCATGGGATTCCCCAGGCAAGAATACTGGAGTGGGTTGCCATGCCCTCTTCTAGGGGATATTCCCAACCCAGGGATCAAACCTGCATCTCCTAAGTCTCCTGCATTGGAGATGGATTCTTTACTCACTGAGCCATCTGGGAAGGCCCTACTCATTTTGTAATGAATGATTTATTTAGATAGCTTATTTTTAGTCTCTTCTAAAATACAACTCAGTTTTAGTGCTTAAACAATGTCAGGGGCACAGAAGGTGTGCACTAATTGTGCGTTGACTAATTGAATTAATAAATGATAAATAGATTAAGTTGGGGCTATTGTGAACCTAATTTGGGACTTGGGGTTACACTTGTTTTAAGACTCTTGATATTCAGCGTGAATGCCAGGTACACTTATGTTACGTTGCAGACTCCTTTGACATTGAGGACTCAAGGTTGAGCGCGAACTCTGTTGTCTTCTGGGTTGAGCCATCAGGGTCGAGTTGACAAAGGCCTTCATTTACCAGGATTCTTGGTAGCCAGGGGGAATAATGAAGGTGTGCTCATTACAGGCAATTCCTTCCCAATCAAGAGGGTTTCATTTCAACAAAGTGATCTTAAAATGAATCTGCCACTCTTAAACAGCCCATCATGATAAATATTATTAAGCTGAAAGGCTCTTGAATAATGGAACATAATGAAAATGTTTCCTTGCTGCAGATGTAAATTGTCGCAGGTCTGTGAACCTTTATATCAGTTTTGACATATGGCTGTTGTGTTAGAAGTGTGCTCTGAGGTTGTACACATTTCCTAGGCCACTGCACTCTTTCAGGGCAGGAAATGTATTACTCAATTTCCTTCACTATTGTGCTTGTCAGTGAAAACCTTTTTATATCCACTGTAAAAGGATTAGATGTTGTATTTGGTAGTTGAAATAACACATTTTTCTATAGAACCATCTTTGTAGTCCCTTAGCTTGGCTGAATATTTTTTTTGTAATAAACTTCTCCAAAATGGGAGAAGCCTGTCAAAAAACTTTAGTACTATGGGTAATTGATGCCTGGTATTTCTTATTGAACCTTAAAGAGGATAAATACCTGCATCTTTTTAAGTTTAGTTGGGCTTGTTTGGTTTCCAATAAATACTTGTAGAGCGTCTAGTATATGTCAGTATATTTTCTTTTCCTATGAATCAAGCTCCAGCATGTAGTTCATCATTCTCATGGACAGTCCACCTGTTGGACTGATGCAGACAATGTTTTCACTGAGATACCCATAACTGAACAAAACTATGTAGCTATTTACTGTTGGTATGAATGGAAGTCTCTTCATAGCCCCTGACTTTTGGGTGCTCTGTAGTGTAAGGCGGATTTTAGGGAGGCAGTATAGAATAAATTTATGAGTCATGAAATTTCAGTCACCAACATATCCTGGATTTGAATCTCTGCAACTTATTACCAGACAACCCCGCTGGTCCAGTGGTTAAGAATCTGCCTGCCAGTGCAGGGGACATGGGTTCCATCCCTGGTTGGGAGGATTCCACATGCAACTAAGCCCCTGCACCTCGACTACTGAGTCTGTGCTCTGGAACCTGTGAGCCACGACTGCTGAGCCCAAGCATCCAAGAGCCTGCGCTCCCCAGCAAGTGAAGCCACTGCAGTGAGAAGCCTGTGCGCCGCAGCTGGAGGGTAGCCATGGCTCATGGCAACCAGAGAGAGCCCACACGGCAAGGAAGACTCAGGGCAGCCAAAAATAAATAAATAAGTAAAATATTAAAAAAATTAGTATCTGTTTCTCTGAGTGCCAGGAATCCCTATCAGACAGGGCAAACTACTTCCTGTAGTTGCTCTGAGTATTAGATGAGGAAAATCATCTAATACTAGAAATCAACCATATGGGATGGTGGTAGGAGAGGAGCATATATTTTTAATTTTTTTCTTTAAAGAAAACTATATAGCACTTACTCTGTGCCAGGAATGTTTCTAAGTCATACACAAGTATCAATTTAGTTCATTCTAACAACCTCATGAATTCTTATCATTGTCATCCCCACTTAGCAGTTGAAGAAACTGAGGTATGGAGAGGCTAAGTATAGTAACTTATTCAAGGTGGTTGAGCGAGAATTCAAACCCAGGAGATCTGGCTCCATAATCCATTAAACAATATTTTTATTTATTTATTTACTTATGGCAGTGCCAGGTCTTCATTGCTCCCAGGCTTTTCTCTAGTTGTGGCCAGTGGCTACCCACTATTTGCTGATCACGACTTCTCATTGCGGCGGCTTCTCTTGTTGCAGAGCACAGGCTCTAGGGAATGCAGGTTTCAGCAGTTGGGACTTCCCAGGCTCCAGAGCACAGCCTCAGTTGTTGTGGAGCACAAGATTATTTGCTCCGCAGCATGTGGAATCTTCCCGGATCAGGGATCAAGTACGTGTCTCCTGCATTGGCAGGTGGATTCTTTACCACTGAGTCACTAGGGAAGCCCCATGGTCCACGTTTTTAATTGTACGTGTAGCACTGATATTATTCTCCCAATATCAACCTTTTATCTATTGCTGCACGACAAATTACTCCAAAACTTGGTAGCTTAAAGCAGCAAACATTTATTTCCTCACACCATTTGCAATCAGGAATCCAGGTGCAGATGAGCCAGGTCTCCTGGCTCAGGGTTTCTCACAAGGCTGCAGTCTTCCTATTTGCTTGTAAACAGGATTGTTTTATTGCTTTCTCTTTCTGATAGTTCATTATTAATGTATAGAAATGTAACAGATTTCTGTATATTAATTTTGTATCCTAAAATTTTACTGAATTTATTTATTAGCTCTAGGAGTATTTTTGATAGGGTCTTTAAGATTTTCTGTATACAGTGTCATACAATAGTTAAAGCTTCACTGCTTCTCTTCCAATTTCTTTCTTTCTCTTGTTGATTGCTCTGGCTTAGACTTCCAATACTGTGTTAAATAGAAGTGGTGAGAGTGAGCAGACTTACCTTATTCTGGACCTTAGAGGAAAAACTTTCTGCTTTTCACTATTGAGTATGATGTTAGCTGTAAGTTTGCTATAAGTGACCTTTATTACTCAGATTCTATTTAAATACACTGCTTGTATTAAACACACACACACACAGTGCTTAGGTCTTTCTCATTTGAAAACTTTCCTTGATTCTACTTAATTTCATTTTCTTAATTATAAAAGATGACAGACATGTAGAAAGGAACATGTATGATTTATGCCCTTTCTACATATATATTTATTGTGTAATTGTAAAGTGAGCAAATAAACAACTATGCAGCCAATGTGCAAATCAAGAATAAGATACTCAGCATTCCAGAAACTGCTCTAGTACCTTATCAATGACAATCCCTCACTGTCATGAACTTCATGATAATTGCTCTCTCTTCCTTGACTTCATTTTCCTCTGCTAGCGTTTTGTTATTTTCCCTTTTTGATTAGGTTTTTGGAAATTGATTTCTCCTCTTGCTAGCTCCATGTCCTCAATTCCCATTGAGCCCTTCACCCTTTATACCCCATCTCCAGTGATATTTTCTTCCCGTCACCAGTGTCTCCAATGACTTCTTAATTGCTATATTTAAGAAATGCTTTTTAGTTCTTATCTTGCTGGATTTATTTGACACTGGTGGTGACTTTTTCTTCTCAAACTTTTGACTGTTAGGATGTTCTCTTCTGGGTCTTCTCTCGTTCTGTAGGCTGATTCCTCTCAGTTTTCTTGCAGGTTTATTTTTCTATGCCCACTGTAAATATTGGTATTTCTCATGATTCTATCACCTTGCAGCAATCTCAGCAACTTTTAATGTTTAACTTCCACCCATAAACAATGACCCTTAAATCCATATCTCTAGCTGCATGCTTTCCTTTGAGCTTCCTAACCATATGTTTGTCTTCTTTAAGACATTTCGACTCGGCTAATCCACATGCATCTCTAGTTTCACAAATCTTAAACTGTTTAATTCTAATTAGGCAGCAGCAATGATAGATAATAAGAACAGGTAGACTTTACTGTGTTCTTCCTATGTCAAGTACTATTTTAAGTGCTTTATGTGTATTAACTCATTTTAATTCTCTTTTAACAACCAATCCCATGAGGTAAGGGCTTCCCTGGCAGCTCAGATGGTAAAGAATCCACCTGCAATCTGGGAGATATGGGTTTGATCCCTGGGTTGAGAAGATCCCCTGGAGCAGGGCATGGCAACCCACTCCAGTATTCTTGCCTGGAGAATCCCCATGGACAGAGGAGCCTGGTGGGCTACAGTCCATGGGGTCACAAAGAGTCGGACACGACTAAGCTACTAAGCACACCATGAAGTAATGGTAATTATTGCTGTATATATGGGGAAATTGAGGCACAGGAGTATTAAGCAGCTTGCCCAAAGTCAAGAAGAAATCTAAGGTGGAGCCCTGATTCAAAGCTGGCACTCTAGCTTCAAACCAGTGTTTCCCCCTCTTGTACTGTAATTACCTCTCAAGTCAGGATTTGTGTGTAAGACTCTTGACCATAAATTCAATGCATTTTTGGTAATGTTTGGCTTATTCAGACAAGGATAATGATAGTTTGGATTTATGTGAGACAATTTCAATTCTCCAAAAATTTGAAGATATCTAACAGTATAGCATCTCAACTATCCAGGGACGGCTGACACTGTTTCACAAAGTCAATATAACACTAATCTCTCTATAATTATCAGACTGACTCTGCTACATAGAGTCAGTTCCTATACTTCGTTATACAGATTCAGCAGTAGGAGAAACTATATCTATGAAAGGTATACCATGCCTAGAGAGACGAGAAACCTATTATAAGAATAACAGACCAAGAAAGAAACTTTAGCACATGCATCAAACTTGATGGAGTACAAATGTAATATACACAGTTTATAACTACACATATAGAGCCTTCATTTTTTTGTGAGCTAGTTTTTAAGAACAATATGATGGAAGAATGAGAACTTTTCATTGGCTCAACCATGCAAATTAGCATTATTTTTAGATTCAAAGACTAAAGCAAACTATACAATGAAAGAAATCCAGAGGAAACCAAATAACAATTTCCAGGAAGAGATGAGTCAATGACACGTGGTATTCAAAATGGCAATAGCTGGACTCTTTCAGATATTTATAGCTGTGTTTGGATCATGTGGTACTTTTGCTCCTTTCTCTCAGTAATGTTCATTTAGGGAAGGGAGCGACTCAGCTTTGAAATCTGTTTGAACTCTGAAAATTGCTGCCTTATTAACCCTTCACAGGAAATGGAACGGCTTGTACTGATTATATTTATTTTCTCAACAGATCAGTGCTATGGCACTTAATCCCACTGAGAGCTCACTCATCAGAATTTTTAGAATTTGCTTCAATATTTCCAATGTTCTCCAAATTGAATCTCTTATTTTCTCTTTTTGCCTAGATGATGCTGGATCAAAAATCCAACTGACGCAGCAGGTAGACATGGCAGCCCAGGTTGCCTCTGGAATGGCCTATTTGGAATCCCAGAACTATATCCATAGAGATTTGGCTGCCAGAAATGTCCTTGTTGGGGAACATAATATCTACAAAGTGGCAGATTTTGGACTTGCAAGAGTTTTTAAGGTGGATTTGGCTTTGTTTTAATTAGTCGGTAATGAGTCAAAAGGCTCACAGGCCAGTAGACTAGTAGTATTCCTGCTGTTTTTTTCCACAATATTTCTGAGAGTCCTGTGCTCCATAGATCATGTCAGGATACCAAGACCCTACAGATAAAACTAGCTTCTATTTCTGTTTCTTTACCAATTTGAAAGAAACAGAATCGGTAATGAGTCAAAAGGCTCACAGGCCAGTAGACTAGTAGTATTCCTGCTGTTTTTTTCCACAATATTTCTGAGAGTCCTCTGCTCCATAGATCATGTCAGGATACCAAGACCCTACAGATAAAACTAGCTTCTATTTCTGTTTCTTTACCAATTTGAAAGAAACACAGAAAACAATGACCAACCATATGCGAAAGTATGTAATTAAGTTTGTGGTTGAATTAGTGATCAGTTTTTCATATCAGTCTCTGGTGACTCAGTGATAAAGACTCTGCCTGCAATGCAGGAGACGTGGGCTCAATCCCTGGGTCGAGAAGATCCTCTGGAGAAGGAAATGGCAAGCCACTTCACTGTTCTTGCCTGGAAAATCCCATGGACAGAGGAGCCTGGTGGGCTATAATCCATGGGATCTCAGAAGAGTTGGACGTGACTTAGTGACTAAACAATAATAGCCTCTGTCTGCCTTTGCTTATTTATAAGCAGCGCACTTTGTATAGTTACTATATGTATTGTTGTTCACTTTGTGCCAGACTAATATGCATGCTGCCAGAACTCTACAGCAATCATTGGTTTTTTAAAATACTGCCTTCCCCTACCTCCCTCAATTTTGTGACATCAGGCCAGAAGACACTGATATGGAAAGTGTAGTATTAGCTGTTTTTCTCTGAATTTAAATGTTTATTTCTGAATTATATCCTAAAATATGAATGTGGAGCATGAAACACAAGTATATGATTCTCTTTTGATCTTTATGAAAGTTGTCTTTCCTCTTTGTAAATTAATTAGATCCCCAGTGGGTTGATATAGTAATTTAAATCATTTGGATCCTACTTATCAGTAGTAGAAAATGGTTACATGGTAATTCTCAAAGTCAGTGGCTCTTCAATACCAGCAGTAAAAAAAAAAAACAAAAACAAACAGGCTTTGTTTTCACTTTTTTTAGTTTGTTGAAGACCAGGTATAAAACCAGTGTCATCACAGACGAATTTCCCATATGTAATATAATGCTCCTTCCAGTACTACTTTTAGCACATAGTAGGATCTCAAAGGGCTTCCCCAGTGGGTCAGCAATAAAGAATCCACCTGCAATGCAGGGGCCACAGGAGTCTTGGTTTCCATCGTGGGTTGGGAAGATCCCCTGGAGGAGGGCATGGCAACGCACTCCAGTGTTATTTCCTGGAGAATACCATGGACAGAGGAGCCTGGTGGGCTACAGTCCAGGGAACTGCAAGTCAGACACGACTGAAGCAACTTAGCACGCATGCGCAGGCTCTCAAATAGGGCTTCCTTGGTGGCTCAGATGGTAAAGAATCTGACTGCAACACAAGAGATGGAGATTTGATCCCTGGGTCAGGAAGACCTCCTGGATAAAGGAATGGCTACCCACTCCAGTATTCTTGCCTGGAGAATTTCATGGACAGAGGAGCCAGGGCACTGCAAAGAGTCAGATAGGACTGAGTCGCTAACACTTTCACTTCAGGCTCTCAAGTAGTGCTTCATTAATGACTAATTTGCTGCTGTACTTATCACCTGAACTAAACTCATTTTGAATCTTTTCCCTCTATATTTTAATGAGAAGTAGATTACAGATGAATGAGGGTGGCCAAAAAAAATACCACTTTAACTTGGCTTGATTCCTTAATGCATTAACAGGTAGAGAACGAAGACATCTATGAATCTAAACACGAAATAAAGCTGCCAGTGAAGTGGACTGCGCCTGAAGCCATTCGTACTAATAAATTCAGCATTAAGTCTGATGTGTGGTCATTTGGAATCCTTCTTTATGAAATCGTTACTTATGGCAAAATGCCTTATAGTGGTGAGTAATTCTAAAGTGGGCCTTTCTGCTGTAGGTCACTTACTTAGGTGTGACTTTAACTGCTTTGCCCAGACTTAGAGGGCAGAGTTATGAGGCTGACCACACCATGCGCCTGTGGGAGCATAATAGATAAAATTTGATGATAATGATTTGCATTAATGAGGTGCTTTATTGCCCCCTTATCCTTTGCTCTTGAATTGCAGTCTTATAGACAGTACTTGCTGCAGGATTTAGTCTTGACAGCCTGGGAAGAGAATGGTGGACTTCACAGTTTCTCTGAGGAAGTCAAATTGCTTTGTCCTCTAGGGTATCAGTATCTATGGATTTAAGACTCTGATTTTCAATTTGCTTTTTGTTGGTTTCATTGTATATGTTTTAGGTATGACAGGTGCTCAGGTAATCCAGATGTTGGGTCAAAACTATAGACTCCCTCAACCATCTAACTGTCCATTGCAATTCTACAATATCATGTTGGAGTGCTGGAATGCAGAGCCTAAAGACCGGCCGACATTTGAGACACTGCACTGGAAATTTGAGGATTATTTTGTAACAGATTCTTCATATTCGGATACAAATAACTTTCTATGATGAACACTGGAGAGGAAGAACAAATAATGAAGCAGCAATAAAACCCAATAATCAGTTCAGCAATACAATCATATTAGCCAACTGTAAAAATGAATTTCTCTTCACATATTCAAGTGATAAGGTAAATTTGGCCATATGATATAAAAAAGATTAAATGTGCATTTTACCAGCTGGGCAAAACTGAAGGACAGTCTAAGATGAAATATCATCTCCCCACTGCCTGGCCAAATCAAACATACTAAACAGAGCTATTTTTCTTTTTAAAAGAGACTTACATTTCTATTTATTGTTTGAAATGCCGATCAAGAGGATCAACAGATGATAGTCAATTTTTACTCAGTGACTGTTGTAGCATTTTCCTGTTTACTGATTAAAATGGTTATTCATTATTCCTTGGATTGCTGAATCCCATCAGACTGTTATTATGAAGGAATTTGATTGCTTTGCTGCACAGCAGGACCTGTGCTTTGAGATTTTTTTTTTTCTCATTTAAAATATCCTGTAACTACAATGATGGCAAAACCATGTTAAATGACTTGATTGTACTTAGAGTAATTGCACATATTTTTTTCTATGCATAAAAAAATGAAGCAGCTGTTGAGAAAAAGAATTGAAATCTCCCTCATTTTGTAGAAGGAGATGATGGAATTTTTCTATACCTCGATGTGTGTCATCTGAGATTCATCTACGTTAGTTTTAGTCTCTTAATGTTAAGAATCAGATTGCAAAGCTGATGACTTATTATCTATGGAAATATGCAAGAACCATCTAATAGCCTGCAAGATCTGAGAAATAAGTATCAAAATAGTTTAGGAAAATGAGAGGAGATCAGTAGGATTGCTTTATGACCTAGGATTTCTGAATAATTAAAAAGAAATGTACCTTTGGCATATAGGCCAGATTTTCAAACTGACTACAAAACAGGTCAAATTCTGCTTCAGATCTAGAGAGTAAGAATCAGGAATAATAAGGTCTCATAACCTTGGTTTTAAAACTATTTTTTGTCTGGTTAGGCCAAAAGGGTTTTTTACTCATCTTAAGTTTTAATTAACCTTTGTAAGAATCTTATTTCTTTTAAGCAGTTGGTTTATCAAGTTTTGTGCCTCATTAGATAAGTATAGAGAGTCCCCAAAGAAAGTTTCAAAATCAAAATATATATGAAAAAATCTTCTAATGTAAAGCAATGTGAATGAAACAATTCATAAGAAAAATTTTGAGTACATTGAAAATATTTTGAGTATATTCTCTCTTCTTTCTTTAAAGGGAAGGAAGAGCATTTCTAAACAGTTATGGAAGCCCCAACACAAAGTAGATTAAGCACTAAGTAAATCTGTAACTCTCTAATTGGAAGACAGAAGTTGTTAAAAAGGAGATAACAGGCCCCAGATTGGGGGTCACTTGTGCTAAGCCCCATGTCAGCAAAACTAGACTTAACACTTAACCTAACTGCAGTTTCAGCCTCTCCCAAGAATGTAGCCTTTAACCAACCAGTCAACCTGGAATCACTGGGCCAGCACGAGGGAGGTAAAATCTTCCTGATAGACCCCTTCCATCCCACTTAGGAGGACAACCTTGTCCAAAACGATGCGTTCTTGGCTAATAACTTCCTTTCCCCACCCCCTTTTCTATTTTTAAAAGTCCTTCCTTTTCTATGGCATGGCCTACCGGTCTTCTATTTGTTAAATTAAATGTGGTCTTGATTCAAGAATCACTGAATAAAGCCAATTTGATCTTTAAATTTACTCAGTTGCATTTTTGTTATTTAACAGAGGAGACAGGGTTTCATGAACAATACCGTTAGCAATTCAGTGACGCTCTTGTTGTCCAACTCTTTTGAGGCCCCATGGACTGTAGCCTGCCAGTCTCCTCTGTCTATGGGATTTCCCAGGCAAGAACACTGGAGTGGGTTGCCATTTCCTTCTCTGGGCCATCTTCCCGACCCAGAGATCCAACCTGCATCTCCTGCACTGGCAGGTGGATTCTTTACCAGTGGCCACCTGGGAATCCCATCAATGGTGTAAACAAAGATCGAAGTCCTTTCCCAACCTTCCCTCTGCCATCAGCATTGTTCTCATTCCTATGATCACAGACGGCCGTCAGAGCCAACTGGGGTTCCCTTCTCTCCATCCAGCAAGAAAAATGGGAAGTCTCTGTCTTTGCATTTTCAGCTTGTATAAAAATCATTCTTTTTCTTTTCAGGCAAGTTGGGGTCATATGCCCAGCCCTAGACCAATAACAGACTGTTTTGTGCTGACTTAGAATAAGTTCTAGGCTTCCCTGGTCATTCAGATGGTAAAGAATCCACCTGCAATGCAGGAGATCTAGGTTCAATCCCTGGGTCAGGAAGATCCCCTGGAGAAGGAAATGGCTATCGACTCCAGTATTCTTGCCTGGAGAATTTCATGGACAGAGGAGCCTGGAGGGCTAAAGGCCATGGGGTCACAAAGAGTCAGACACAACTGAGCGACTAACACTTTCGCTTTTTTTTTTTTTCCAGAATATGTTCTGCCACTGAAGCTGGGAATATGGGTACCTTTTCTGGAGACAGGCTGGGAGGTTGGCTTATCTGAATAAAATTAGAGAAGTCTGGGTAGGCGTCCATTAAGGAGAAAGTCCCCTGGAATGAAGTAGCTATGCAATATACATATAATAGTGTGTGTATATATACACTTAAACTTTTTGAAACTAAAATGGGCCAGGTGGAGCTAACAATTATAGAGTCATTTGGTTCCTTTGTGTGTGTGTGTGTGTGTGTGAATGTGTGTGTTAGTTGCTCAGTGGTGTCTGACTCTTTGCGATCCCATGGACTGTAGCCTGCTAGGCTCCTCTGTCCATAGAATTCTCCAGGCAAGAATACTGGAGTGGGTTTCCATGCCCTTCTTCAGGGGACTTTCCCAACGCAGGGGTTGAGCCCTGATCTCCCACGTTGCAGGCAGATTCTTTATGGTTTGAGCCACAAGCATTATTGAATAGAAAATATTTGTAAGGGAAGGTCAACACTAATCTTTCTAATTATTTGACTATGTATAAGACAACTTCAGTTACTTAAATTCAAAGAGTCTAATGCAAAGAGCAGATTATAAATAACCAGTTATTAGAAATTAAAAGAAAATAGTTCATTTTCTTTGAGCTTATTTCTAGGGGTTCAATCCTGATTGAACATATACAGAAATGAATTAAAATATTCCCATTTCACTGCGAAAATTCAACTACTATATCATTTTCTTTTTGTAGTAGCTAATAACAATAAATTTTTTAGTAAGGTCTGATTTTGAAATGTAAAAAGAAGGTTATCCTTTCTTGTTTTTATACTACCTGAAACCCTTTTGACTTAACACGTTTGATTCTTGGAGACATTTATGTTCAAGTTTTTTGTCAAAGCAATCTATTATTCTTGTTTTTACCTGATGGATCATAGAGAAAAATAATAGATTCAGTTATGAGAAGCAGGAATAGATTTTTAAACTGATATAAATTTCCTTCCCTGTATAGATAAAAGGATCAGGAAAAGATGAGTTGAATTTTCCTACAATGAGCCAGCTCTTGTTAAATTTACCTCCCATAAATTGAAGCAAAGCATTTTCTATGTAATGTTTTATTTATGTAATTCAGTTATTTGGAGGTGATGGTGAGGGATGTGAGTACATAATTTCATGTGGTATTTCAAATCTCTGTTGACAAAAATCTAAGGATTTTTAAAATAGAAAAAACCCTCAAAATTCCAATAAGCCTCTCTTAAGAAGGTTATGAAGGAAATAGCTTTATGTTGTCTAAGGTCAAAAGAAGCATAAATCTAAGTGACCAGAAATCTGCAAACTGGGCTGTGCAATGGGTCGTCTTAAAGGACACCAAAGAACAAGCCATGGAGAAATATCAGGCCGGGCACATCAACTCGCATACTTTGCTCACAATGTGCGTCTGCATGGTGCCTGCATGGATGACTGAACTGTAGGGCCCCAAGCTCTTTCCATTCTCCCGTGGCCCAATGGGAACCACTGCCCTTGGAAGGATGCCGACTGACACCCAGCTGGTGTTTCCTGGAGGAAGCAAGGCTCAGCTGGTGATCCGTGGCTTTGCCAAGCATATGCCCAATCTGCAATCCTGTTTTTCATGGTGAACTTGAGCATGTGGTTTCTGGTCCAAATGGCCTGGTTGGTAGTGTGTTTTTTGGTGACTTTTCAGGACTCTTCACAAAGATATGTGAACTAAAATGGCGATAATTTGGATACTTATTCAGATTGTGTGAAAGGCCACTTAAAAAAAAAAAATGTAAATGAGGCTTTTATACATGGGGAGTGGAATTGCCAGTGAGTTCATCTGGAAATATTCAGTATTTCCTGGCATCATTACAGAGTCTTGGTCTACAGTCTTCAACATAATCCCCAAATTCCATGGAATAGGCTAAAAAAAAGATGGGAGGTTTGATAGAGAATACTTAGAAATCTTTTAAATCCATGACCCCAGAAATATTTTAATTTTCACTGTATCATCCTTTTACTGCCTACATTGCCCTATTAAACGCCTTCAGATTTGCTTTTTTTAATATTAAGGAAAAGGAGGTTTGATAGAGAATACTTAGAAATCTTTTAAATCCATGACCCCAGAAATATTTTAATTTTCACTGTATCATCCTTTTACTGCCTACATTGCCCTATTAAACGCCTTCAGATTTGCTTTTTTTAATATTAAGGAAATGATGGCAAAACTCCTAAATCATTTATGACATTTAGAAGTGAGCTGGAGAATAAAAATAATGTACAAATGTTGAATCTCAGAACTTTAACTAGTTTAGCTTCAGTCTGTACTCAGGTGATACTATCTATATAGGAGTTATAGGATTAAGTCATAAGGAAAGAGACACTCAATTATTTCCTTTTACTTTTCTTGCTTGGGTAGTTAATCTACCAGTCGTCTAAAGCAACAGACTTCAGTGTAACATCTTTTTCATCCTCATAGAAAATAGTCAACTCTTTCAGAAAAGGGTAGCAAATCTTGAACATGCCTTAAATCTTGAACATCTAGTTATATGTATTGCTATGCAGGAGATTCAAATCAAATGACATAAGAATCATGGAATTTTATGTTAGGGTGAAGTGGTTAAAAACAACTAAAATTGCTTGGCTTGAAAGGATCTAAACATTGTCTAATAATAATTTATTGAAATTTTAGAATAGAGGCTTTAATTGTACTAATTGTAAAGGAAAAAGTTGGTTGATATTAGCCAAATTAGATTTAATTTTTATGGTCCACACAATTTCAGAAAAAAATATGTCTTAACTTTCAATCATTTTTCAAAATCTACTTTTAATTATAGATTCAGAAAGTGGGAAGCAAAGCAGATTAGCCAGGTTAGTATATTTTAAAGGTATCTCAGTGAGATTTTTTTCTCTAAAAATTGTGTATTTCTATAGAGATGTGTATAAGAGACAGACTGTGTTCTTCCTATGTCAAGTACTATTTTAAGTGCTTTATGTGTATTAACTCATTTTAATTCTCTTTTTAACAACCAATCCCATGAGGTAAGGGCTTCCCTGGCAGCTCAGATGGTAAAGAATCCACCTGCAATCTGGGAGATATGGGTTTGATCCCTGGGTTGAGAAGATCCCCTGGAGCAGGGCATGGCAACCCACTCCAGTATTCTTGCCTGGAGAATCCCCATGGACAGAGGAGCCTGGTGGGCTACAGTCCATGGGGTCACAAAGAGTCGGACACGACTAAGCTACTAAGCACACCATGAAGTAATGGTAATTATTGCTGTATATATGGGGAAATTGAGGCACAGGAGTATTAAGCAGCTTGCCCAAAGTCAAGAAGAAATCTAAGGTGGAGCC
>SJYT01083666.1:38303-95370 GCA_006410635.1 Cephalophus harveyi
TAAAGCTGAAACTCCAGTACTTTGGCCACCTCATGCGAAGAGTTGACTCATTGGAAAAGACTCTGATGCTGGGAGGGATTGGGGGCAGGAGGAGAAGGGGACGACCGAGGATGAGATGGCTGGATGGCATCACTGACTCAATGGATGTGAGTCTGAGTGAACTCCGAGAGATGGTGATGGACAGGGAGGCCTGGCGTGCTGCGATTCATGGGGTCGCAAAGAGTCGGACACGACTGAGCGACTGAACTGAACTGAACTGAATGATGAATATAACATTGTGGTATCACCCAGACACACATGGTCTATTAGGAAGACTCAGGAGATACACTGAAATCAGACTAGAAGATTAATGCAAATGGAAGAGGATGTTAACACTAGATTTTGAAGAGAATTTCATGCTAAGCCAAGGACCTATATTCTAGTCTGAAAAAACTTTGGTATAAAATTTACAAGCATCTAGTCTGAGATTCAAGCTCAGATGATCTTTGAAAACGATTTCCCTTGAGTCATGAAAGAACTTAGTTTTACATCTTAAGTTTTTGACTCTTTAGCCCATCAAATATTTGATTTAATTTTTAGGGATCCCTTTATCTGATAAAAATTTTAAAAATCATTTTTATGTTTGACCGATTTTTATCTACCTTCATTAGCCATGTTTTTCAATTTATTCTGTACATTTTTTTTTCTATTTTAAAATTAATCTCTTTATTTAGAGGATTTTGGAATTTCTTGGCCCTTGTAAAGTATGTTTATTTGCCTCGCAATTTCCTTTCAGTGTGGAATATATTGTAGAAGAGAAAGCAGTGATTTAGGACAGGTGGCTCCAGGGTAGCAATGTAGCATGTAATGAAATTTGTGGAAGAGAAGTCCTGTTCCCTAACTCTGTCACCTCCAGCAAACTAAGCAATCACTCTCAGCCTCATTTTTAAGACTCTTAAATATATGCATATCCCATGGTATAATGAATATGAAAATGGCCAGCACACCAAAGATTCTGAACAATCTAAGTTGGTTCTAGTTTGTGCTCATAGACAGAACTTCCCTTGGAGTTTACAATGATTTCTTTGTCCTAGAGGAAGCTGGCCTCACATTACAGATGGCCAAATCTTAGTATAGGACTGGCATACAGTAGGCAACCGATATTTAATATTTGCATGAATAAACTAAAAAGTGAGACAATGAAAACCTCCACAACTAAAGCACAGCTTCTGTCTCCCTCGGCAAGTTGCAGGTATATGCTAAGGGCACGCTGGAGATGGTGTGGTTTGCTTATACCTAGATTAGTTGGTGTCTGGTTGTCCTGTGGTAAAAATTTCTGCTTCTAGTTAAGACATCATGCGTTTGGTACTATACAGCAGATGTGAATAATGGAGCCTGAAAGTCAGGTCAAAAGACATTTTCCACTAGTCACCTACTCACAGTCCTGCTTCCACAAAAAAATTAGGTGATAATAAATCTTTCCTTGAAAGCTTTCTACTAAGAGACACATGATAAGGTTCTGATACATTCATTAGAATACTTGCTTCCAGAATAAATAGAAACAAAGGTATTAATTCTTTTTTGTTTAGGGTTATATTTTGCAAGGATTCTTTATCTTCATTCCCATCTCTCAACGCGAAATCAAACAAGTTAGCCGTGGTTGGGATGGAGAGAATCCAAATTTAGTATAAAAATGGATCATCTCATTTACATAAATTAGATACAAGACGTACTTTGTTGTTTCTATTTTCCCCTACGTTAAGAACAAAAGCTAAGTGCTCAGGGAGTCTACCGTGGTTGATATGTTTGTCAGGATTGTGACTTAATAACTTGAGCAGACTTGAAAGTCAGAATAGGAAATGGTCTGTCAAATATTAGACTGAGAAGTTTCCACACTATGAGCTGGTTCTTAAAAAGAGCTCCCTGAATCATAAAGGAAACTTTTACAAATTTACTATTATACCTGGATCCCAGGGTGATTCACTGTAAGTGCTTTTCTCCATTCTGAAGATACATGTTTTCGATCAGGTGTGGGCAGGAATCCCTTAGAAGAAATGGAGTAGCAATCATGGTCAACAAAAGAGTCCGAAATGCAGTACTTGGATGCAATCTCAAAAATGACAGAATGATCTCTGTTCGTTTCCAAGGCAAACCATTCAATATCACACTGATCCAAGTCTATGCCCCAACCAGTAATGCTGAAGAAGCTGAAGTTGAACGGTTCTATGAAGACCTCCAAGACCTTTTAGAACTAACACCCAAAAAAGATGTCCTTTTCATTATAGGGGACTGGAATGCAAAAGTAGGAAGTCAAGAAACACCTGGAGTAACAAGCAAATTTGGCCCTGGAATAGCAGGGCAAAGGCTAATAGAGTTTTGCCAAGAGAACACACTGGTCATAGCAAACATCCTCTTCCAACAACACAAGAGAAGATTCTACACATGGACCTCACCTGACGGTCAACACCGAAATCAGATTGATTATATTCTTTGCAGCTAAAGATGGAGAAGCTCTATACAATAGGCAAAAACAAGACCGGGAGCTGACTGTGGCTCAGATCATAAACTCCTTATTGGCAAATTCAGACTTAAATTGAAGAAAGTAGGGAAAACCACTAGACCATTCAGGTATGACCTTAATCAAATTCCTTATGATTATACAGTGAAAGTGAGAAACAGATTTAAGGGACTAGATCTGATAGACAGAGTGCCTGGTGAACTACGGACAGAGGTTCGTGACATTGTACAGGAGACAGGGATCAAGACCATCCCCATGGAAAAGAAATGCAAAAAAGCAAAATGGCTGTCTGGGGAGATATTACAAATAGCTGTGAAAAGAAGACAAGTGAAAAGCAAAGGAAAAAATGAAAGATATAAGCATCTGAATGCAGAGTTCCAAAGAATCGCAAGGAGAGATAAGAAAGCCTTAGTCAGCAACCAATGCAAAGAAATAGAGGAAAACAACAGAATGGGAAAGACTAGAGATCTCTTCTGGAGAAGGAAATGGCAACCCACTCCAGTGTTCTTGCCTGGAGAATCCCAGGGACGGCGGAGCCTGGTGGGCTGCCGTCTATGGGGTTGCACGGAGTCGGACACGACTGAGGCAACTTAGCAGCAGCAGCAGCAGAGATCTCTTCAAGAAAGTTAGCAATACCAAGGGAACATTTCATGCAAAGATGGGCTTGATAAAGGACAAAAACGTTATGGACCTAACAGAAGCAGAAGATATTAAGAAGAGATGGCAAGAATACACAGAAGAACTGTACAAAAAAGATCTTCATGACCCAGATAATCACGATGGTGTGATCACTCACCTAGAGCCAGACATCCTGGAATGTGAAGTCAAGTGGGCCTTAGAAAGCATCACTACGAACAAAGCTAGTGGAGGTGATGGAATTCCAGTTGAGCTATTTCAAATCCCGAAAGATGATGCTGTGAAAGTGCTGCACTCAGTATGCCAGCAAATTTGGAAAACTCAGCAGTGGCCACAGGACTGGAAAAGGTCCGTTTTTATTCCAATCCCAAAGAAAGGCAATGCCAAAGAATGCTGAAACTACCGCACAATTGCACTCATCTCACATGCTAGTAAAGTAATGCTCAAAATTCTCCAAGCCAGGCTTCAGCAATATGTGAACCATGAACTTCCAGATGTTCAAGCTGGTTTTAGAAAAGGCAGAGGAACCAGAGATCAAATTGCCTACATCCGCTGGATCATCAAAAAAGCAAGAGAGTTCCAGAAAAACATCTATTTCTGCTTTATTGACTATGCCAAAGCCTTTGTGTGGATCACAATAAACTGTGGAAAATTCTTCAAGAGATGGGAATACCAGACCACCTGACCTGCCTCTTGAGAAACCTATATGCAGGTCAGGAAGCAACAGTTCCAAATAGGAAAAGGAGTACATCAAGGCTGTATATTGTCACCCTGCTTATTTAACTTATATGCAGAGTACATCATGAGAAACGCTGGGCTAGAAGAAGCACAAGCTGGAATCAAGATTTCTGGGAGAAATATCAATAACCTCAGATATGTAGATGACATCACCCTTATGGCAGAAAGTGAAGAGGAACTAAAAAGCTTCTTGATGAAAGTGAAAGAGGAGAGTGAAAAAGTTGGCTTAAAGCTCAGCATTCAGAAAACTAAGATCATGGCATCTGGTCCCATCACTTCATGGGAAATAGTTGGAGAAACAGTGGAAACAGTGTCAGACTTTATTTTTGGGGGCTCCAAAATCACTGCAGATGGTGATCGCAGCCATGAAATTAAAAGACGCTTACTCTTGGAAGGAAAGTTATTACCAACCTAGACAGCATATTGAAAAGCAGAGACATTACTTTGCCAACAAAGGTCTGTCTAGTCAAGGCTATGGTTTTTCCAGTGGTCACATATGGATGTGAGAGTTGGACTGTGAAGAAAGCTGAGCGCCAAAGAATCGATGCTTTTGAACTGTGGTGTTGAAGACTCTTGAGAGTCCCTTGGACTGCAAGGAGAGCCAACCAGTCCATTCTAAAGGAGATCAGTCCTGGGTGTTCTGTGGAAGGACTGATGCTAAAGCTGAAACTCCAGTACTTTGGCCACCTCATGCGAAGAGTTGACACATTGGAAAAGACCCTAATTTGGGGAGGGATTGGGGGCAGGAGGTGAAGGGGACGACCGATGATGAGATGGCTGGATGACATCACTGACTTGATGGACATGAGTTTGGGTGAACTCTGGGAGTTGGTGATGGACAGGGAGGCCTGGCGTGCTGCAATTCATGGGGTCACAAAGAGTCGGACATGACTGAGTGACTGAACTGAATTGAACTGGAAGTGATTGCTCATTCATTCATTTTCATTCAGCAACAATTTTTTGAGTGCTTATTATATGCCAGGTATTTTCTAGGAATAATGAGGCAAACAAAATAGAGCAAATCTCTGCCCTATATTCTAAGGATGATTTCACCCTTAACCTCACTATGACCCATTATTCCTGCCTGAATCCTGCATTTTACACAATCAGAAGGGTAGTATTATGGGAATACAAGCGTGTGTGTGTGTGTGTGTGTTGCATCACTTCAGTCATGTTTCACTCTTTGTGATCCTGTGGACTGTAGCCTGCCAGGCTCCTGTGTCCATGGGATTCTCCAGGGAAGAATACTGGAGTGGGTTGCCATGCCCTCCTGCAGGGGACCTTCCCAACCCAGGGATCAAACCCGGGTCTCCTGTGGTTCCTGCATTGCAAATGGGTTCTTGAGGCTGAGCCACCAGGGAAGCCCTATATAAGAGTGAAATAGAGCCAAAATGCTTCTAATTATGTAGCTAATCTTCAAAGTTCTAAAAGCCTCTGTCTACTCACACTGCGTATATGGTTGAGTTTGACCTCAAGTCAAATTCCAAGGGCTTGATGATTGCTTGAAACTGGTATCAACTGTCCTATGTTGGGAAATAGTGTACTGACAATCCCATCTCTTGGTGAAATAAAGATTACTAGACTTTTTTAATCCTATAAAATTTCTAGGAATATTTTAGGCAGAACTCATGAAATGATCTTAGTGCCTACTAAAATTTTTGTTTTGTAAAAAATGTAACATTTAAGGCTTAGATTATCATAGTATAAAGTGGGGGAGCTACAAGAGTGCACTGTTAGCAATTACAGGTCTTTTAATAGAGAAACTGAAAATAAAAATACTGACAAGCATTTCACTCAGTTTTTCTATAAGGGTCTATCCAAATGTTGTCAGTTGGAGTGTTTCTGCAACTATAACAAAAACAACAATAATTCTGCATTCTATTAAACATCTGATCAGTAGACCAGAGCTGAAAAGGGCCTTATGAGACTTCCTGTTGCCAAGAAGCTTAGATCCTGTCTTGAACTCTGGATCTCCAAAACTTTGCAAGCATTCTTATTAACTTTGTTGTAGGTATTGTACTCTAAATAGAAATTGGACTCTGTAGGTACGATTCTCTGTAGGTTTGAAATGGAACTTCCTTTTTTGTCTGTTATATTTTTCATGATTGTTTGCCCCCCTGCTTTTCCAGCTTCTCTGATAAAGCAGGACATTTGGATATCTACTTACTTCATCTTTTCCAAGTTTGTTTTTATAGTTAGTTAGTGAAACTAATTTGTTTAGTCATATGGTGATTGCAGTCACTTGATTTCCCCCCCCGCCTCTTTTTTTTTTTTTTTTTTTACTAAATTTATCATTTTTTTTTTCCTCTCCAGTGGACTCAAAGGCAGAACTTCACATTCTAATAAACACCACAAACTTCAAAATGGATGAGAAATGTATCTCAACTGAAATGTGGGATGGGAAAGTTGGTTATTGAAAATACTCAAGGGTAAAATTATAGAATCAGCACATGAAAAATAGTTATGAAAAAATGGGTGACATGCAGCAGATATCACATTCCTTCCTTTAAACTCTTTTTCTTTTCTTGGTCCCTAAATATGGTCATAAGATTTGCTCCTGGATTTTCTGTTCATTTCTAAGTATACTTCTGCTAGAATTCTGGTCTATTCTTTTGGCTTTAATTGTCATCTCTACATTGATTAAACAACTACTAGTGCTCACTGGATACTGTGTTGGTTATTCTCTAATTGCCCATGAGTTCTTCTCTGCTCTGCTTTGTGCCACGAGAGGCTGATTGGCACAGACTGCATTACCCTGGCTCCTTGCTCTGCCTTCTGGTTGTATTTAGACAATGGAAGGATGGGAGGAAAGTGAATTAGGGTCATTATATATCTTCCCTCCTCACTGTTGAACCTTGATTCTGGCTTTAGCTCTTGTTCGCAGGTCTCTTCTCTACCACCAGCTCCCACTGGACTCAGGTAACATGACTTTCTTCTCTTGCTCCTTTGTATCTGGAGTTAACTCCAGTTTCCTTCTGTTGCTAGTTTGTGGACTTTCTCTTTTGAGTCCCCTAATCCCACCACACTTTGGATCCTGACAGTGGCTGCTTGTCACTGGGCACCAGGAATCATGTATATGTTGGAGATTCAGTGGTGAACTAAACAGGTTCAGTGGAATTTAACTTCCTAGTTTTGTCTCTGTGGAATTTGATATCCTAGTCTGTGGGCATAGTTGATAAGCTAGCAAACTAAAAGTGAGAACAACTGCTACCATTTATTGTAAAATTTATGGTACAAAAAAAAAAAAAGTGGTTAAAAAGCAGACAGATGTGAAGATATGGAGGGTGAGCTAATTTAGACATGGAAATATGTTCCCATGGGGGTAATACATGAAGTAAGACATCAGTGATTAGAAGTAAGGTAGGCATTGGAAGGGCAGGAGAAATAAATTAGCAAATACGGAGAGCCTGAGGCAGAAGAGAAGTCAATGATACTTCAATCTATACCTAAGTAGAAGGCCTCATATGTAAAATCTCTTCCTGCATTTGAAGCTGTTTCAGTTCAATTCAGTTCAGCTCAGTTCAGTCGCTCAGTCATGTCCGACTCTTTGTGACCCCATGAATCACAGCACGCCAGGCCTCCCTGTCCATCACCATCTCCTGGAGTTCACCCAGACTAGCGTCCGAGTCTGTGATGCCATCCAGCCATCTCATCCTCGATCGTCCCCTTCTCTTCCTGTCCCCAATCCCTCCCAGCATCAGAGTCTTTTCCAATGAGTCAACTCTTCGCATGAGGTGGCCAAAGTACTGGAGTTTCAGCTTTAGCATCATCCCTTCCAAAGAAATCCCAGGGCTGATCTCCTTCAGAATGGACTGGTTGAATCTCCTTGCAGTTCAAGGGACTCTCAAGAGTCTCCTCCAACACCACAGTTCAAAAGCATCAATTCTTTGGCACTCAGCCTTCTTCACAGTCCAACTCTCACATCCATACATGACCACAGGAAAAACCATAGCCTTGACTAGACGGACCTTAGTCGGCAAAGTAATGTCTCTGCTTTTGAATATGCTATCTAGGTTGGTCATAACTTTTCTTCCAAGGAGTAAGCGTCTTTTAATTTCATGGCTGCAGTCACCATCTCCAGTGATTTTGGAGCCCAAATATTAAAGTCTGACACTGTTTCCACTGTTTCCCCATCTATTTTATATTTATATAACAAAGACTTAGATTGTACTTGCCAAGTGCCAGACACTGTTCCAAGCGCTTAGTATTATCTCATTTAATCTTCAATTATATCTTAAAAGCCGAGGCTATTTTCCCCACTTTATAGAGGTGGAAACTGTAGCGCAGAGAAGACATATCCTATTGTCATCTCAGACTTAGCAGATCCATGACCGATTTTATTATTTCTCCTTTTATCGGATTTACTTATATGAATGGAATTCTCATTATTTCAATCCCACGGGATAGAAACTTTGCTATTTCACTTTTTTTTTTTCTTTCCTCTCATTCTCTTTATCAGGCATGAGCCTCCATAAATTGTTCCTTCAACAGATGTCTTATACATGTCTGTATATTTCCATTCTTAGCAGCAAGGCCCTAATGCAAGCCCACTTCTTGGGCTTGGGTTACTGGATTACCA
Source organism: Cephalophus harveyi (assembly GCA_006410635.1). Taxonomy (NCBI): domain Eukaryota; kingdom Metazoa; phylum Chordata; class Mammalia; order Artiodactyla; family Bovidae; genus Cephalophus; species Cephalophus harveyi. The sequence continues at coordinate 46,754 of SJYT01083666.1, forward strand.
CAACATCCTCTGATTGTACTTCCTCTCTTCCCCTGCCACACCCCAAAAGGGGATGGTCTGAAGAAGCTACCAGATTATTTCTTCCTAGAAAAATCAACTCATCATGTTAGCCCCCTTTAAAAAAAGCTACTGAAGTCCTCACAATTTCAACAAAAAGGACCCATCGTTAGAGTGCATCGCAATCTAACCTCATTCTCTTTATCCTTAATCCCCTATTTTTTTCAGCATAGGTTTTCAGTACCTGATTTTCTGATTTCTGTACTCTTTTCTGAACATGGAGGAAACAGAAATTCCATGTATATCACTGCCTTCCAGCATAAATCAGGTGAACATGTTAGTTGTAGGGGAAAACATAACAATTTAGGAATCTTTTGCTACTTGGAAGATTCAACTAATATATATTACAAAAAGATTACACACAGGTGACTGGGAACAAATTTACAAATAGGAGAATTGACTCCTTCCTACATCCACCATGCAGATTAAATAACAAGGTTCAGTTCAGTTCAGTTGCTCAGTCGTGTCTGACTCTTCGCAACCCCGTGGACTATAGCCTACCAGGCTCCCCCGTCCCTGGGTTTCTCCAGGCAAGAACACTGGAGTGGGTTGCCATTTCCCTCTCCAATGCATAAAAGTGAAAAGTGAAAGTGAAGTCGTTCAGTCGTGTCTGACTCTTCGCGACCCCGTGGACTATAGCCTACCAGGCTCTTCCCTCCATGGGATTCTCCAGGCAAGAGTACTGGAGTGGGCTGCCATTTCCTTCTCCAAAAGATCTTCCCAACCCAGGGATCGAACCCGGGGCAGACACTTTAACCTCTGAGCCACCAGAGATGAGTCAGCTCTTCGCATCAAGTGGCCAAAGTATTGGGTTTCAGCTTCAGCATCAGTTCTTCCAATGAATATTCAGGACTGATTTCCTTTAGGATGGACTGGTTGGATCTCCTTGCAGTCCAAGGGACTCTCAAGAGTTTTCTCCAACACCACAGTTCAAAAGCATCAATTCTTCAGTGCTCACCTTTCTTTATAGACCAACTCTCACATCCATACATGTCTACTGGAATAACCATAGCTTTGACTAGATGGACTTCGTTGGCAAAGTAATGTCTCTGCTTTTGAATGTGCTGTCTAGGTTGGTCATAACTTTCCTTCCAAAGAGTAAATGTCTTTTAATTTCACGGCTGCAGTCACCATCTGCAGTGATTTTGGAGCCCCCAAAATAAAGTCTGACAGTGTTTCCACTGTTTTCCCATCTATTTGCCATGAAGTGATGGGACCAGATGCCATGATCTTAGTTTTCTGAATGTTGAGCTTTAAGCCAACTTTTTCACCCTCCTCTTTCACTTTCATCAAGAGGCTTTTTAGTTCCTCTTCACTTTCTGCCATAAGGGTGATCTGCATATCTGAGATTGTTGATATTTCTCCTGGCAATCTTGATTCCAGATTGTGCTTCATCCAGCCCAGCGTTTCTCATGATGTACTTTGCATATAATTTAAACAAGGAGGGTGATAATATATATACAGCCTTGACGTACTCCTTTCCTTATTTGGAACCAGTTGTTGTTCCATGTCCAGTTCTAACTGTTGCTTCCTGACCTGCATACAGATTTCTCAGGAGGCAGGTCAGGTGATCTGGTATTGCCATCTCTTTCAGAATTTTCCACAGTTGTGATCCACACAGTCAAAGGCTTTGGCATAGTCAAAGATGTTTTTCTGGTAGTGTGTTTTAATTGTGTGTGATTATCACAATTTCATTTTCTTTAGTTAGCAGTGCTTTTGCTAACTTAAATGTTATATTTAACTGGGAGGAATAAATTTAAGGAAATTAAATCCATTTATTTAATATAGCATATTTATTGAGTCATTATTATGTGAAAATTCTGTTTTAAGAGTCATAAGGAATGGGAGAATAGGATATACTTTTTCCCCTAAAGGAACTTATGGACCACCAGAGTCCAAAATGAAGTTTGTAAAAAGTTCACTTAGAGGGTTACTGGTGAATAGTGGAGGAGCTGTTAGACGAACCCAGGCACTAGGTATGTAGAAACCACTCATTAACTGATATAGTATTTGGATTCACCACTTTGTAATGGAGTTTGACTTTCTCTCCCTTTAGCCTAAAGCTGCTCTTCGGTTCAGTGCTTAATCTTCACTTATACCTTTTAACATTAAGAAACTGCCAATATTTGTCTGAAATTAAGGACTGAGAAGTCAATGGTTTTAAAAAAGTGCATGGTAACCAATTTCCCTGGGTATTTACTCACTTTCAGAATCATGTCTATTTCAATCAATGCAAAAGCTCTGGATTTATAGTCCTGCCTCGAGAGCTAGTCCCTTTTCCTCAACACGACACATTCTTGTGTCTGCCTAACTCACTCTAGAATAATGCCCCAGGAGTTCTAGTCCGTGGTGGTTTTTGTTCTCTGCACCTCAGGGTAACTAGGGGTCAGGAGAAAGAATCTTGGTATTTCAAATCCTTGAGAATTCACTGGGGTGGTCATGTCCACCCTGATTTCAGTTCTCCTTTGAGGCCTCTCCCTTAGTATAAGCTGTGTATATGCCTCTTAGTTTTTCTCAGTGTCTAAAATAGTTACCATAGGAACACACAGAGTCACTCCCAAAGACCAACATTAGCTCTCTGAGACAATACAGCTTAAACGTGGGGGTCCCAAATCCGAACGTGCTGAGGCCAGCCAGGAAGACCAGGGGAGTGTGGGGCACAGCGTTTCAGGGAGAGACGGGGACTGTGACAACCTCTGCTCATCTCCGTCTTTCTGTTTCTACGTGGGAATGAGGGTTCGGTGCTGCCGTGCAATCTGAATTATGTCAAGAGGAGCTAGAAATCCATATTTTCAAAGTAAGTAGAAATACATTTTAAGTATTGTAATGGTTAATTTTATGTGTCACCTTGACTGGGTGCCCAGACATCTAGTCAATCATTATTCTGGATGTGCTTGTGAGGGGGTTTTTAGATGAGATGAACATTTAAATAAATAGACCAAATAAAGCTGGCTGCCCTCCCTAACATGGATGGGACTCATCCCATTAATTGAAGACCTGATGAGGACAAAAGTACTGAATAAGAGGGAATTCTTCCTGCTTAAGTGGTTGAGCTGGGACATTGATATTTTTAAGCTTTTGGATTCAAACTGAAAAAGTGGCTCTTCTTGGGTCTCAAGATTACTGGATTTAAAGTTGGAACTTACACCATCAGCATCAGCATTTCTGATTCTCAGGTCTTTAAACTTGGATTGAAACTATACATCCTTGACTCTCCTGGGTCTCCAGTTGGTCTCCATCATTATATGAGCAATAATTCCAATCTCACTCACTCTCTCTCCCCCACTCTCTTTATATATACATACTTACACATATATACATATAGTGCTTATTGGCTTTGTCTCAAATAAAACACAACAATGGCACAAAGTCCTATATGATGTGCCTGAAGAGCAGTGCCATCGTTTTGTATTTTACATTAAATATGTAAGAGTACAGGTCAGCATTTCTTAGCTGCTCCATACATTTCAAAGTACATTGCATCTCAGAATGAAGATATGATCTTGGGTTAATATGTAGAATAGTGTTAGTGTCTTTTCTTTCTTCACCTCCCTTTTCCTTTTAGTGATCTTTCTAGATCTTTCTAAAGCTTTCTAGGAATAAGAACCACTGCATTACTGGGCCATATACTTGTCAGTGACTGTCCTCTTAGTGACACAAGAGCAATGCCAAAGCTTACTGTGATCAGTAAATTCTTAGCCCAGAAGTCTATTCCTCTTTAATGCCCATTAGAGGAGGTATTAGGGAAGCAGGGAATGGAGTTTCATTTTTCCAATTTGGTAAGTAAAGAGGTTTTACTTTTAAACAAACCAAGCCATATACATCAAAAGTTTGTTGATCATCAAAATAGTCTCCTTGAAAAATTATTCTTATTTTAATAAAAATTCTACTATGTATTCAAAAAAATATTTGTTATTCTTTTAGAATTGCCTTCTAAACCAATTTCACAAGAAAATTTTGGACAGTGTAAATTAGTTATTCTTTGTTTTTGACTAAAAAACATGAATAACCAAATGAGAATATTCATCTTTTCAAATAACTTTTGGTTATGAGAGAGTCAATTCCTAGGCAGGTTGATAAGAAGTCCAGGGTCCCTGAGGAGGAGAGAGGGGTCTAGAACTCTTGAAGAGGAGATAGGGGTCTGGAATTCTCAAGGAAGGGGAAAGGACAAACTTTTTTTTTTTTTTTTTTACATTCCTTAGTTTTAGTCACATAAAACATTTTTTTCCTTTAAGCCCAGAACTGATGATTACACAACGAACAACTCAGTTTAAACTCTGTACTAAGGCTTCCCTGGTGGCTTAGAGGTTAAAGCATCTGCCTGGAATGAGGGAGACCCAGGTTAGATCCCTGGGTTGGGAAGATCCCCTGGAGAGGGAAAATGGCAACCCACTTCAGTACTCTTGCCTGGAGAATCCCATGGAGGGAGGAGCCTGGTAGGCTACATTTCATGGGGTCACAAAGAGTCAGACACGACTGAGCGACTTCACTTCACTTCAAGGAGTCTATAACAACAACGCATCCTGCTTGAGGACAGTTTCTCTTTCTTGAAAACCTTCTGACCAATCCTGTTATCTTAAAATGTATATTATGAGAGTAGGTCTGGTAAGATCTTTCTATTATTAGTTCTAATACCGTTATCTTAAAATGCAAATTGTGGGAGTGGGTCTAGTAAGATCTTTATAACATTGAGACATTCTTTTTATTTATTGTTAATAACTAATTTAAAAAGTATATAGCTCCCTTGCTAAAGATTAAAGAGGGGGTCACTCTCTGTCCCCGTCTGCTGTGTATGTCAGAAGCTTTCTCTGTCTCTTTTCATACTTTAATAAGACTCTGCTACACAAAAGCTCTCGAGTGATCAAGCCTGGTTCCTGGTCCCAAAGCTAAATCTTCTTCAGAGATCAAGAATCTGACACCGAATCACCATAAGCTATCAGTTAAAAGGTGAATTTAAATATCTCCTTAAGGAAAAAAATTGTTACCACTAAGACTGCATAAAAGAATGCAGCATAGATGGGTTGCTAAAATATTTTAAGCAATGGCTATATACTGGGATAAATACATATTATGCAAAATGCCTGCTCTGAAAGGGTCCCATGGAATGAGTGGTTTTGGTGTATTTGTTTAGAACTCAGTCTTGTTACCACATAACAGGGGTTGCAGACTCACTGAGTGACTTGGGCTGGGAATAAGACAGCAGGAAATACGGTGAGTTTGAGAACGAGGCTCTGGCAAGGGCAGGTGGCTGCTATTCAGCAACATCAAATGCTGCAGGGAGGCTCTGAACCATGTGTTCCCACACTGCTGGTATTTCAGCCCCTGTGAAGAATGCAGAGGAGTCCGGTGACATGGGGGTGACTGGTACCACTGGTGGGTATGTTTTAGTCATGTGGTGGACAGGATAAGGGGGAGGAGGTAGAAACCCTGAGTGCAGATTGTGCACTTGAATTTGTAAAAGGAAGAAAATAAATTAGGACATTAGCAAGGTCCAGTGGCTTTTCTTTAAGGTGGATATAAATGGGAAGGAAGGATTCCAAAGGTAGGAGACGAGTCAAGTGAGTGGAGAGGAAAGAGTGAAAATGGCGTGGACCACAGGACTGAGGCAGATGGAACCAGGGGACTCGGAAAGGATTAAAGCAAGAGCTCAGGAAGAAGGGAAGGTGGTGGGGATGAGGAAGGAGATCTCATCTGAAACAGAGATTGATTGTGGTAGAGTGAGATGATCAGTTACTTGGATAAAAATAGAAAACACACTTATCAAATCTGTGCATGCTACCAATCTGTGTGGAGTAGCTAATGTGATTGATAATAGACGTAAGATTCAAGACGTCATGCTGGAATGTGGAAATGATGAATTGAAACAAAATGAAGTTTAGTGGTGATAAATGCAAAATTTTCCCTTGATATCGAAATAAATCATTTAAAGTACAGAAAGGGGAACAAATGACTTATACCATTTCATGTGGAAAAGAGTAGCATTTTACTTGATAAAACTCTTACATACTAGTAATATCAGAAGGGTAACATACTTGCTACAAAGCTAATACAAACCTAAATTTAATGAATTGGGAGAATATAGAGTCCACCACAGGAGAGTCTATAATTATGATATGTGAAATGTCTAAAATTGGGGGCAGAAGGAGCACCATAATTAGGGCACTAATCAAACAAACTATGATACAGCCTCAAAATGAAATACTCAGTGGTTCTGAAAAAGAATAAGGAGGCTCTCTGTATCCTAATTGGGAAGGATTTCCAGAATATATTATTAAGCAAAAGATGAGGGTGCATGATGTACCTATAGCATGCTACCTCTTATTTATTAAATAGATAAAATAAGAGCATGTAATTTTATTTTTTAAGTTCACATAAAAAAATTCCAAAATAATAAAAAGGAATTTAAACAATGTGGAATTAAAATAATAAAGGAGTTAAAGCCCAGAGCAGGCTGAGTGGAAATAGAGTAGTTAGTGACAGGGTAGGAATAAGGTTTTTCAATGTGCCCTTTTGAATTTAATTTTATTTTGACCATGTTAAAGTATTATCAAGTTTAAAAGTATTTAAAAGATGAAACTGGTGAAGTGGGTTGTTGAAATTTACAATGGGGTACATAAGCGACAGAGACATCCAAAATTATATTCTTCCTAGTGACAGGGTTTGCACTTCATTTATCTGTTCTTCTTCTGTAGTGTCTTCAATAATATTTGTCAGGTAGAAGGCTATCATTAAATATTTGTTGATCAAATGACTAAGTGAATGAGTACATGAATGATATGGCATGAGATGACATCTCTCCTCAAATGTACAAATGACTCCAGTCAAATAAGACTTAGCCCTGTTTTTAGTTCTGTGTGATTAAACTAGAATGAATGAATGACAGTTCTGGGGAGAAAAAAAAAAAACACAACAGTTTGTTCTTTCAACAATCATTTTTGAGAGACTATTTTGTAGCAGGTACTAGAACTCTCAAGCGGAATAAGACATGATTTAAGCTTTCAAGTGGGTCCTGGTATAGAATCAAGGTGTCACGCTCAGAGATAATTTTATAACAAAATGGACACAAAATGGTCATAGAAAGTGCTGAATAAACCCGGGATGAAAGTGTAAGTGTGGGTTGGGGTGGTCATAGTTTGCTTCCTGGAGAGGGCATGTCTGAGCTCCATTTTAAAATAAATGAAGGGAAAGAAAAGGGGAAAGAAGGGGTAATCCATGGAGAAGGAAGGCAAAGGCAGAGACTCAGGACAGAAGAGAGTGGAGCATGTCGTGAGGAACATCAATCAGTTCATCTTAGTGGGAGCATAGAGATCAGAGCAGGGATGGGAGGAGATGTGACAAGAAAGGGACACACATAACTTAAACTCAGTGTAATAAAGAGGTTTCTAGCAGGCTGCATCATCCAAAATGGGAATGGTTCTCGATGGAGGTTTTCATGTTCAAGCCCAGGCAGGCTACAAGTGCTATAGAAAATAAAAGAGCATGGGCTCAGAATTTAAAGTAGACTTTTGTCTTTTAAACAAACTGCATCGCAGGAAAAAGGAGTGCGGGATGATTACATCTGAGTTCCTTGACACATCAAAATTACCAGTTTTCTTTTACGCAAGTGCTACTTGAGATCACGTCCCCCACTGCCTGCTGGTTAGCAGGAGGGGAGGGTGTCATGACACCCAGGGAAAGGAGAGGAGACCTCGTGATACTGTGTGACGTGGGGAAGGTGGATCTGGAAGTGAGTAAACCTGAAAAAGATTGTTTGCAAAAGGTGTTGATAACATGCATTTCAGAAAACCTTGAAACCAGTGAAGTATTAAGCACCTATCATTTTGTTGAGGCTTGAACTTTCTCTAAGGACTATCACATAGAACTGTCTTATTGTGGAGGAGCTGATTTTTTTTTTTTCTTCAGAAAAGATAGTAAAGAGAAGGAATCAAAGGGTAGTATAAGGGGTTGGACTAGATGGTCATTTATGAGACTCCACAGTCCTGTGTTCGGAATGCGAAAGATTGCTGCATGAGGATTGTCTGACCTCATGTCATTTTTAGAAAGAATCTCCTTGAGAGGAAGGAAAGTTTTTTTGTTTGTTTTTGCTTCCCAGGACTTAATACAGAAGCCTGCTACCTAGTAGGGCCATTAAATTATTTGTTTTTATGAATGGATGTATTAGAGGCACATCAGTAGTTCTCTGATGTCTTCTATTTTTATACTAATAGCTAACAGTGCTATCTGCTAAGTCATTGCTATGAATCTTTGAAAACACACATGCACACCTTTTACAGGTGCAAAAGCTGAGGAGTAGCAAGGTTAGGTGGAGAAGGAAATGGCAACACACTCCAGTATTCTTTTTTTTTTTTATTTTTACTTTATTTTGCTTTACAATACTGTATTGGTTTTGCCATACATTGACATGAATCAGCCACGGGTGTACATGAGTTCCCAATTCTGAACCCCCCTCCCACCTCCCACCCCATATCATCGCTCTGGATCATCCCCAGTATTTTTGCCTGGAGAATCCCAGGGATGGAGGAGCCTGGTGGGCTGCTGCCTATGGGGTCGCACAGAGTCGGACACGACTGAAGCGACTTAGCAGCAGCAGCAGCAAGGTTAGGTAACCTGCCTGAGATCACACAACTGGTCAATGACGGAGCATGTGAGTTTTTCTAACTTCCGAGCTCATGGTCAGAGACTACCATACTGGGAGATTAATTTGGCTTCTTCTATTATTCATTCTTTTCTATGTATTTTAGATTTTAAATTATTTTCAAAAGCTACAAAAGGGAAACAAGGTGGGATTCTTTCCCCTTAAATTAAACCACAAGGTCCTCGTGCTTGTTAAGAAGGAATCTCAGGATAGCAGACTGCATCCCATGGGGAGCTTGTGTCTGCTTTAGAGATTTGTCCTGTAATTTGAAGAACCGCTGGACACTGACAGTGTAGTGAAAAGGGTACAATCAGCTTCCTGACATGGGAAGAAAGCCTGTTAAGAGGTCACCTCCCTGGAGACTCTGGGTGCCAAGTGTGGGACAACGCTAACAACTTCCAGCGGGAGTTGGGGCCAGCTCTCCCTCTCCAGATGGCTCATTGCAGGATGGTGGGTCCCACAGTGGGGGGCAGTGGAAGGGGCTGTCCTGGAGACAGCAGCAAGAGATAACAATGAAGAACGCTTTCAACACCAACTGGGGCATGCTATCCCTGAAAAAGAAGGATCCAAATGACTGTCGCCTCACACCAGGAAGCTGTCTCTCACACTGCTCAGCTGGACTCACTCTGGCACTCCTTCTGATTGTGAATAATTATAAATACACCAGATACAATCTTGCCTATGTTTCATTCTTTGGCAAAAGTAATTATACTAATTACTAGCATTTTGAGGCTGTGTCATTGTAGCCAGACACTTGAGGTGAATGCTTATTTTTTATCTCATAAGAGAAGCTACAACACCCTACACCTGTGGTTCTGTGTTAACGAGTTACAGAGAATATAGTTTAACTAATTTGGGCTGTTTTCCTCCTATGTCTATTATTTTCTTCCAACTCACCTGAAGGATTGTGCTGCCAAAGTCTGCAGCAAATGGAACCTTGTAGCCATCATTTCTCTAACAAACAAGAGGAGAAATCAAATATAAGTTGGTTTTGCTTCGCAAAGCTATGATTTTCTATCTTCCTCCTCCAACTATGAAACATTACTTTCCATAGTGGTTTTTAGTCTTTCTAAGATTGTAATCATGAATTCAGTTTTACCTTTGAGTTCTATGCCTAACCTTAAAGACCTGCAATTGCTGACATGAAATTGAACACACCTGGAAACCACTATTTGACTCATCATTTCATTATTGCTAATTTGCCAAATTGGTATAACTGTTATACACGTTTTCGTTAAGAGGAGGGGAGGCGGGGCCCGCCCCCCGCCCCCCGCCCCCTAGCTTTCCCGCAGACCTCACTGCCTCCCGAGGCTTTAAGACCCCTGCCCGCTGACTGCATTGAGACCTTGGGTAGGTGTGGCCGTGGGGGCTGCACAAAGGCCCCCCAGCCCACCCGTCACAGGCATGGTGACCCCGGTCCAGCTTCGCAACCCGAATATCTCAGCTACCACCCAGATGACACTCGCCGGCTGAGCGCAGACCTTGCGCCTTAGGTCTCAAGACCCGCTGAGAAAGAAACCACCTTCCCTTTTTGCAGGTGAAAACCCTGGGACCAGGAGGTCAAACGACGAACGAAAGTCACAGTGAATGGGGTCCAATACACCCGGGAAGGACCAGGCTGGCCGCCTCCGAGGCCCGAAGCCGGGAGGTCCCACGAGGTCCCGCAGCCCGCCTGTCCCCGAGGGCTGCGAGGGGGCGCGCTGAGACGCCCGCGGGCGGGCGCGAGGTCCCAGGCTCCCCACCGCAGAGACCCAGAGACTCCGAGTCAAGGCCCAACGTCAAGGCCGACCCAGAGCAGGCGGTGCAGGCGACAGGTAGGGGAACCTGAAGGGGCGTCGCAAAAGGGACGCTCCTCACCTCCACCATGATGTTCTTCCAGAGTGGGGCAGAAATGGACCAACGTTGTATATTTTTAAGACAAACGGTATCTGCTCATTTAAATAATTTGTCCTGTTTTATAGCTAGAATCTTGACTCAAGGAAGTTGAGTGACTTGCATTTTGGCAGATGGTAGGTGCAAACTGGGCTCTGATTTGATTTCTGTTAGACAAAAATCATCTGAGGAGATTTGTTGTTATTTTTATTTATTTTTAATTGGAGGATGGTTGCTTTAGAATGTGTTAGTTTCTGCTGTACAACAATGGTGAGCTAGCTATAAGAATACATATATCCCCTGCCTCTTTAGAAACATTTTTTTTTAATTGATGGAAAATTGCCTGACAATTTTGTGTTGGTTTCTGCGGTAGAACGATGGGGAATCAGTTATGTATGTATATCCTTTTCCTCCTGAGCCTCCTTTTCCTCCCTCCATCCCAGTCCCTAGATCATCATAGACTGCCAGGCTAGGCTCCCTGTGTTATTTAGCAACTTTCCACTGTCTATTTTACATATGATAGCATATATATGTCAGTGCTACTTTTTAAGTTCTTTCCTCTCCCTCTTGAGCACCGTCATCCCATCTCTGGGCAGGAGATTCTTAATTGTAAAGGCCCAGATATCTCAGAGTTACTAAATTTGAGACTTTGCCCACTTTAATAAATTTTATGCTGAAATTTATGGAAAATTTCCACAGAAAGTAGTGTTATTTGTTGTTAAAGTTGTCAGTTCAGTAGACAGTAATATGACACATTTTCCTGTTTTTTACTAAAGGAAAATATCCACCATTTGTGAGAGTCAAGCAATTAGGTAAGACTGAGAACAACATGGAGAAAAACTTCAATAAGAAATCAGCTGGCTCTATGATTGGGGAAAATGGGAATCTTTGTGTGAATGTTTGTTGGGCTTCCCAGGTGGCACTAGTGGTAAAGAATCTGCTTGCCAATGTAGGAGACGCCAGAGATGTGGGTTCGATCTCTGGGTTGGGAAGATCCCGTGGAGAAGGAAATAGCAACCCCCTCCAGTATTCTTGCCTGGGAAATCTCCTGGACAGAGAAGCCTTGTGAGCTACATTCCATGAGATAGCAAAGAGTCAGACAGGACTGAGCAGGCCTGCACTTGCTAGTTGTATTGCTTGTGAATATTTAAGGCAACAACTGGAGGAAAAACCCTAAGTACTTAATACTAGAATTTATGCTATTATTTAAGACTCTCAGGAAGATAAGATTACTAAGAAGAATTACAACTTCACATTAAACCTACTGTGGCAGAAATTGTTAGCTGTCTGTCCAACATCCACTTGCTCTTTTATTTATTCACTAAAAGAAATTTTATATCAATGGATGTATGTCTACCCAGTTAAAAACCATTTTCCAGCCTCTCTTTAAATACAAGCCTTAATGAGCTATAAGCAGGAATTTTTACTAAGGGCACTCATGCAGTGCTAAGTGCATTTTGTGCCTCTTTATCTTTACTGTTACCTGGTGTAGACATGACAGATGGAGAACAGTGGCTGCCTGAGACCACAGATGGCCTTCAGCACTGGGGCCATGGGACTGGTTGGCCACTAGAGAGATGAGCCTAAGGTAGCAATAACGCCTTGGAGCTTCCATGCCAGCTTTGGTGTACATTACATCAGAGACATTTATCCCATTTACACATATGTGTATTTCATATATCTGTGTATATATATATCATAATCAGTTTGTATATTTCATACATATATATGAAAGTGAAAGTGTTACTCAGTCGTGTCTGACTCTTTGTGACCCCATGGACTGTGGTCTACTAGTCTCCTCTGTCTGTGGAATTCTCCAGGCAAGAATATTGGAGTGGGTTTCCATGTCTTCCTCCAGGGGATCTTCCCAACCCAGGGACTGAACTCCAGTCCTGCATTACAGGCAGATTCTTTATTGTCTGAGCCACCAGGGAAGCCATATACATATATATATATGTGTGTGTGTGTGTGTGCTAAGTAGCTTCAGTGGTATCTGACTCTTTGTGACCCTGTAGACTGTAGCCTGCCAGGCTCTTCTGTCCATGAGCTTCTCCAGGCAAGAATACTAGAATATTCTCCAGGGGATCTTTCTGACCCAGGGATCAAACTCATGTCTCTTATGTCTTCTTCATTGGCAGGTGGGTTCTTTACCACCAGTGCCACTTGGGAAGCCTATATGTACATATATATGTACACACACATATTTGGTTGATTCCCTCAATATTTCTTCTCCATCTTTCAGCAGTCTCCGTGACATTACACTGTTCTACTTTTTCTTTTTTTTTTCTGTACACTTTCTGCTTTTTCAGTATTCTGCAGTCTTTTGTATTATGTTTATTGTCCATCTCTGTTAAAATATCAGCTCTACTAGGGCAGGGATCACTGTCTGTTTTGCTCACTAAAGTATCCTAAGTGCTTAGAACAAAGTCTGGCCCATGGTAGATGCTTAGGAAATAGTTATTGGATGAATGGATGTGCTTCTCTGTACAAAAAATGTTAGTGAAACACTTGACAACATAAGAATAAAGTATAAATAATAGAAAACATAATCTTCCTTGCATATGTGGAATACATCCCTGGATTTTGTGTGTAATGCTGGTTATTAAAATTTAAGAAAGCATAAGGGATTAGAGAAGGACTACAGAAGGGTGGCTGGAGAGGGCCAGGTATGGTGGCTCAGATGGTAAAGCGTCTGCCTGCAATGCAGGAGACCCGGGTTTGATTCCTGGGTCGGGAAGATCCCCTGGAGAAGGAAATGCCAGTCCACTCCAGCACTCTTGCCTGGAAAATCCCATGGAAGAGCCTGGTAGGCTACAGTCCATGGGTCACAAAGAGTTGGACACGACTGAGCGACTTCACTTTTAGAAGATTAGGATTGCGTAGTTCAGCCAGCCAAGATGAAAGGAAGATTAACCAAAGTGCATAAATTCTGCACGGAGGATTTCTCCACCATGAAGTGTCTCGTTCAGTCTCAGTCGCCCTCTGTCTCCAGCTCCACCAGGCAGAGTTAGAGGCTTCTCCTCTATCCTTTCTACTTTCACGAAATCACCTGCTTTATAGAACTTTTGAATGCTTCACTTTCTAAAGCATACCCTGTAGAGCTCATGTATTAATAGGTGTTATGCAAAGAGATATCATGTAAATAACTCCACAGAAAGTCTAAATACATCATTGTGGATTCTTAATAAGTAATTTAAAAGAGCTAAGGCTATTTAGCGGAGAAGGCAATGGCGCCCCACTCCAGTAACTCTTGCCTGGAAAATCCCATGAACAGAGGAGCCTGGTGGGCTGCAGTCCATGGCGTTGCGAAGAGTCAGACATGACTGAGTGACTTCACTTTCACTTTTCACTTTCATGCACTGGAGAAGGAAATGGCAACCCACTCCAGTGTTCTTGCCTGGAGAATCCCAGGGACGAGGGAGTCTGGTGGGCTGCCGTCTATGGGGTTGCACAGAGTTGGACACGACTGAAGTGACTTAGCAGCAGCAGCAGCAAGGCTATTTAGAATATATTGATGACTTTTGGAAGTTAATGCCTATGGAACAGTCCTGCCTCTCATACACTTGTTTTGGAGTCACTCTCAGAAAAGTGTACAAACATGAAGAACTATGAGTTTATCAATTTTTGTTTTTAAGTTAATAGGTTAAACCACAAAAGAGAAAATGCAAAAATTTCCTGTAGAATGTTAGCATTTAGTATCATAATCACTACTAACTCTCTTATTTGTAGTTTTTCTCCTTTGGCTTACTTTTCGTACTTCTGTGTGGAGAGTTTGAAAAATTACATTGCTCTGTGTCCATTTTTTTACACTAATAGGGCAAAATGTTCATCTGCACAAGTATTTCACATGTCTTGAAGTTTGTTTCTATAAATGCCTTGATTTTGTGTGTGTGTGTGTGTGTTTTTTTAATAGGCCGTATTCTAAAGGAAGATACTGTGGCATTAATCAACCATTTTTTGAGAAAATATAACATGGTTGCTGTTTTGTCACTAAGTCGTGTCTGACTCTTTTGTGACTCCATACAGTGTATGTAGCCCACCAGGCTCATCTGTCCATGGGAATTCCCAGGCAAGAATAATACTGGAGTGTGTTGCCATTTCATTCTCCAGGGAATCTTCCTGATCCAGGAATCGAACCAGCATATCTTGCATTGCAGGCAAATTCTATACCACTGAGCCACTTAGGAAGCCTCTAACATGGTTGGATTTACATATATATGCAAAGATTATTTATATAGAAATGGTCTCAGGGAATAATGAATCCATTCTCAGGCATTGAGGTATATTTACCTCAATAAATGTTACTATTAATGATGGGGACCTTTTGGATCCTCATTGGCTACATCCAAGGAATGACTCTGGTTTCTAGGGGTGATAATTTGATGGGGAATATATTTTTTGCAGATGGTTCTTTGCCAGTATTCTTCAGGATGGTCCTCATGCAAGGGAGATTGGCCCTACCTCTAAGCCAGTAAGGTGAAAAATCATTATTAAAAAAAGGAATGGTCCTTTTGCCAGCTAAAGAAACTGATACTTTTTATCCTCCTCTAGTCACAATGATGAACACATTAATTCACTGTGTACAAAGGGCATGCAGCTCAATTATTTACTAGAGGCATAAATTAAATGCTGAGCATAATTCAGGAGGCAGAGCATCTTTCTTTCTTGAAAAAGTAAAAGGAGAGAGAAAAGCCTTAGAAGTTTCTAATCTTGCCTGTTCATATTATAGCGAACAAATCAAGTTTAATCCTTTTCAGTGTTGAGCTTTAAATTTTTATGTTTTCTACCTGTTATTCAGTAGAAACCGGCATGCAGATCAGCCATAGTGCTTGGTTCTTTTTATCAGAACAAATGTTTCCATTCCCACCAAAGGACTTGTGTATTCTTTACCCTTTCTCTTCCAAATGACCTGTCAAAACTCAGAAATGTCATGTTAATGTTTTATGGAGAGACTATCCCAGCTGCTTCAGGAAATGGCAGCATCCCTTCAATAATTTACATGGTGTTTCTGCTCTACTTTTTCTGGTGTCTGTAAAGTTTCAGCAGTGAAAAGCCAGACAGCAGTAGGGCTTCTCGGCAGCGTGTTTGTCTCTAGAGCCTTGTCCACTTCGAATCCTACTTTTTCCTTCTTAAATAAAGCCCAGCAATTTCCGCTTTCTAGTCTAGTAGGAACCCTCAGTCACTTTCCATACAGGGGCTGTGTTTCAAGTTCATTTTGTGATTCAAGTTTCACACTTGTTTTTCCCTGTTGGATTTATTAACTGTACTTTGTAATTAGCAATTTACTTTACATTAACTTGTTCATCAAAGATTCTATCCATGAATATCTTTGTTTCCTTAGCTTGAAGAAAATATTCTGGCTGAGAAGAGAGTGGATATTTCTTTTGTGCCGGTTTGATTTATTCATCTAAAATCTGGCACATTAAAGACCCGAGTATTTTTCAAGCTTAAAAAATATTATCATGAACAAAATTTGCATTTGGTTTAAATATGGTGTGGTGGAAAGAACAAAGGCTTCACAGTCACGAAGGCTAGAATCAAGTTGTAGTTTTGTCCCTGACCTTTTGGGAATCACAGTCAAGGATCGCTTTTCATCTGTGAGTTGGGAATTCTGATAATTGTCTGACGTCTCCTAGGACCTGCGTGAGGATAAAATGAGATGCTGTATTTAAATGTTTCATAAATAGAGGACCTTTAATCAGATCCTTTCAGTCTGTGAGTCACACATTTTGACCTTTGTACCAACTTTTCCAGGCCTTTGTGTTCAGAGTCAACACAAGTCCAAGTGGGCAGGACTTATTAGAAGTAACATCACCTCCTGGCTTCTGAAGTGTGAAAACACCTCCCAAACTAGAGAGCTGTAGCAGAGTGAGTGCAGTTTGGTGCAGTCTTGCGTCAGAGAGTGTGAAGGTGTTAGTAAAACCATTTCTGCTAATTTCCTCCTAATAAAACAATGCCCCACACCAAGGCCTGCTCATCTTTTTCTAAACTCTCATTCTGAGGCATTAAACAGTGTATACTTTTTTGGGTGGAGGGAAGAACCTTTAACTTACAGGTCTTTGGTAAATATTTTTTAAATGAAAGAACATACACTTTTCTTTAGGGATTAATTTCCAGGGCTGGTTAGTTTCTATGCATAATCTAAAGTCTTAGTTTATAGAACAAAAATCTAGCATCCATCAAGAGGGACATATTTTCCATTTTGAAAATGTGTATTTGGAATTTTACATATAGACTTTTAAACATAGCATTAAGTGTCATGACAACTCTATATAAATCTGAATGCATCATCTTATGATATTTTTAATTGCCCTGTATCTAAATGGTTTGCACATAGTTTTAGAGACTTCCCAACTTTATTTCTAGTATTATCTCCCTTACCAAAATGGGTTATTACCTTGATATGGGGATAGTAAGTAGAGAGATTTAACTTACATACATAGCATTTATAGTCAGCCTTATTTCTGAGCTTATCTTTCCTTTGATATAGGGAATTAAATCCTGTTTTTGTTAGTTACATAATTACTTGAACATGTGAGCTGATGAATAGATTCTTGTAGAAGAAATAAATAACTGTACTCTGTACTATCTTGACAGAATGATTTTTCTTAGAAGATTTTCGTAATCTTGTCCTTTCAGCACTTTGCTATGGCAGACTTAGATAGTCTAAACTCTTGGGCCTGTTCAGTGTGAATTCAGGAGGCAACTGATTTCGTGTCTCCAGGTAATCAGTGTCCTCACCTATAGAGTGAAGATACTAATGTCGACAGTTCTCGAGTTACCATAAGCGGATTCCATTGCTTTTCTCATCACTCGACTCAATGCCAGCTCCCTGATTTAGATGCTGTTACTCCTGCCTGGAATCTCTCATGTGCGTTAGGGCACACACACAATCATATGGAATTAATGACTTTATCATTCTATCTGTGTCAAATTTCCCTAGGTCTTCCTTACACATTTGAAGTAGAAATTAGGTGGAAGGAGGAATGTATGTGTTTGCATGTGTACAGAAATGGGAAAATTGTTGCAAAAATAGACTTTTGTTGTCTGTAGGTGGACTGATTTTTCTTATGTAACAGAAGAAAAGGAAATTAATTTGTTGAACCAATAAAGGATGATTTGCTGAATTCTTAAAAATTCTCCTGCTGCTGCTGCTAAGTCGCTTCAGTTGTGTCCAACTCTGTGCGACCCCACAGATGGCAGCCCATTGGGCTTCGCCATCCCTGGGATTCTCCAGGCAAGAACACTGGAGTGGGTTGCCATTTCCTTCTCCAATGCATGAAAGTGAAAAGTGAAAGTGAAGTCGCTCAGTCGTGTCTGACTCAGCGACCCCATGGACTGCAGCCTACCAGGCTCCTCCGTCCATGGGATTTTCCAGGCAAGAGTACTGGAGTGGGGTGCCATAGAATTCTCCTCCTACCTGCAAATTAGGACACTGAGACATGGGAGACCTACAACATCTTGGAGAAGATAGCTCCAGAGAATAGGGGACCTGTGTACAATTTGGGGGCAGGATAGCCTTCTTAAAAATGTGATGCAAATAATATTATTTATTCCAAGGAAATGACTTTTACCAGTTAACCTGAATATGTTGCTAAGACTTGCAAATGCCATAACTTTAAGTTCAACATTTTTATAATATGATTATAAATGGAGTTGATTATTTTTCACTCATGGTTCTTTTTGCTCCTATACTCTGTGGCAGTGACTTACTGCCCACCCTCTCGCTCAAATTACAGTAGAGAGAAATATATTCCTGGCAGTCATTGTGAGGATGTTTATCCTAAGTGTGTGGGTGCCAAGGCTCTTGTGTTGCAGAGTTCCAACTGTTAGCTCTCAATTTTGATCTTGGCTTAAGGAAGGACCACCCCCCATCTGCTACTTGCAGGAAAAAATAAACCACTCTCCATTGCTGCTCCATGAGTGTGTCAGCAGATGTTACTACTGCTTTTAACTGGGCATGATCCATAACATTTATTTAATGAAACAACTCATGTTGTAAAATAACCTATTATTTGGTTTTCTGTTTTATGACTTATTAAAGAAACAAGCAAATAAGAGACTTTGCCTTTCCAGAGGGAAGTAAAGTAGAGACAATTACCAATTTGGTTGTCTGTTAAAATAATTAAACCTAGATAAAAAATATTGTGGGTCACCATTATACAAAGTGAGGCATAAATATTAGGTATTGAGGACTTCTTGAATGCTAAAACACCTAGTTGTGACATTTCCCTTTCAAAGGAAGCTGGGCACTAAGAAGCGTGCTAGACTTTTGGCAGAGAGTCGCTGGCTCAGTCACCGAGCGGTTTGGTCCCAGCTGCGGGTTGATTGATGGCACTGCATCAGAGAGCACTCTTAGGGGAGCTGTTTACCCCCATCTTCCATCTGGAGCTGCTGGGATATACTTCACTGTGATGATGGCTACTGAATGAGCCGCACTGGCAGCACCTCAGAAGGATGGTGGCTGGGGAGCCGGCCCAGAAGCAAAGGATGTCAGGGTAATGAATGGAGCTGAGCACAAAACGTCCAATGCTTCTCAGACTTGATGGGGTGGCAATTGGAAAAGAAGGACGGCGCACAGCTTTTAAAACTACAAAGCAGGGAAACGTAACATTCCTTTGTTCTTTCATTTAGGGATCTTACTTTCTAGAGATTTATATCCATTCAAGAAAATATGGTAGCTATGACTGAAATACAGTGACTTTGTTGACAACGACCTATTGTTTAAAATTCATTTGACCATATTAGATTATAAACCTCTTTTAAGGAAGGTATTCAGTATTTTGGGGGGCACATAGACAACCAGTCTGAGAGGTGCATTCGTGATCCACAGCTTCTTTAGGAATCTGTAATTATTATGTATTATGGAAATTATATATATTTCCATTTAATGAGAAATGGTACAGGAAGTCCATAAAAACAATACAGAAATGATAGTACAGAAAAGCCTTTCTGAGAGGTGGACACACGCAAGCATATACTCCACCAACCACAGGTGCAATCGAGGTGAGTGCTAAGTATTACAGAGAGACTATTGTACAGGTGAGGACAGGCCTGGGAATGAAGCCAGCAGGCCAGGGTCTAGAAAATCTCTGGGGAAGAGAGTTGTAAGGCAAGATCACGAGGAAGGAGAGATGTGAGTTTCTGCGTTTTTTGAGGGGCTAGTTTATCCTGTTGCTTATAGTTATATATTATCACTCTGGCACTCTAGTTTTTCACAGTATTATTCATAACCTTTCCTTTTAATAATAAAATCCATTTCCTAAACTCTGCTGTTACAGAGTATGGCATGTAAAATATCCCAGAGATGAAAAATATAAGACTTTTAAGAAAAGTGAATACTTAGGCTAGATCCTGAGTTGGGTTTGAACTGGGGAAATTTGGTTGGAGGAATAAAATCTGTGAGCGTTACTTGTAACTTGATTATTGCAGTGATAAGATCAGTGGTAACTGAGGAAAGTGGACTTAGCTGTGCTGAGTTGCTTAGGGTTGGTTCTGGAAAGGAGGGATGGAAGGCAAGAAGATCCTTAGGGAAGGTGGTTTGAAGGAAGGAAAGGTGAAGTAGTGAGAACACAGCTGAAGTGTCTACACACCTTGGTTCTAATGCAAGCAAGGAAGGACCAGTCTGAGAGAGTTATGTTTGTCAGCATGTTCTTTTATGAAAGCTTTGTTCATCTTGATATTCAGAGGTCATGGATTGACTCTGTTTCTTGTTATCCTGACTATGCCAAATACAATAACTTTGCTTCCCATTTTTGCACAAAGTTAATGTAGTACTTTCAAAAAAAATTTTTTTTTTTTCAGTAAAATCCATTTCTTAAACTGTGCTGATTAGGTAAAATAATGTGCTTTTTGGAAGTGAAATTGTATTGTGTGTTCTTTTGCTTGGTAGGCAATATTTTTTTAAGGCCTGCATTCATAGACACTGAGATTCTCGTTAACCGAGGCAAGTACAAACAGGCTCAGAATCATTAACACCTGAAAATCAGTAAAATTACGAACTAGGCACCTAATTTTTGCCCACTGTTTTGTATTTGCCTGCTTCTTAACCTCTCCACAACAATACCATGATGTAGGGAGGGAGGTGGTGAAAGGATGAGCAGAGATGTCTGAGTGGGAGCCCACCTTTTATCCATTACTCAGTTTTGCTTGGATTTTTCTATGCTTGATGGTCTAGAGGTTGAGTTTCTCAATTTTTTTGTCATCCTACCAGTGTCTTGTTAGCTACCTGCCTCAGGGAAAATGAAAGAAGGTAGGATATAAAATTCATCATTCCTACTACTTAGTGTAGCTGTGATAAAAGTCTTGCTAAAGAGGAAATTAAACAAATGCCTCAAACTAAAATTGGGCTTCATAACTATAATTTAAAGTTTAAAAATTCCCTTTCTGATGTAGAAAATTGTGACTCAAAAAAGGAGTCACAATGTAAAAACCTATGAATCTAAAGTCAATATTTTAAGGGAATAAAAAAGTTTTCCATTCTTTCTTATGCTTGCATAAAGTATGATTGACCCTGTTTTGTTAGACATAAGTATTGCTAGGTATACTAAACATTCTTTTAAAGCATTTAGCTCAAATTACAGTTTTTTTAAAAGATATTTTTCATTTTAAATGTGCTTGCTGTTTGCTTTCATCTTAAATGGTGTTTAGGAAGGGGGTTGTGTTTTGCTTGGCTGGGGTTAGAATTTATGTACTAATTTTGGCTCACCTATAACTTGGCACACCAGTACCTGTGGACTCAGGCAAAGTCTCACCCAGCAGGTTTCACCTGGGTTTTTAGAAATTGAATTGTAACTTTCATTCCATATCTTTTTTAAAAGCAAATGTGTCAGTACATGGCTTCCCAGGTGGCTAAGTGGTAAAGAATCCACCTGTCAATGTGATCCCTGGGTGAGGAAGATCCCTTACAGGAGGAAATGGCAACCCTCTCCAGTATTCTTGCATGGAGAATCCCATGGACAGAGGGTCCTGGAGGGGCTACAGTCCATGTGGTTGCAAAAGAGTCAGACATGACTGAGCAACTCACAACAGCAACCACAGTCTAGGCAATAAACATGGGACAGACTCTCCTTCAGAGCCTCCAGCAGAAATCAACATTGCTAACATCTTGATTTTGGAATTCCAACCTCAGAACTATGAAAGGATAAATTTCCATCTTTGTAATGCCGCCCGGTTTGTAGTACTTTGTTCCCAAAGTCCTTGGGAACAAATACAGATACAAAACAAAAAACAAAAAACAAACGAACAACAAAAGTGCATTTTCCTCATCTACTGGGTATTTTCTTTTTGCAGTTTTATAGTTTTTCTGTAATGATATTGATAAACTCCTAATATGGAACAACCAAGCAATATACATATATTCCTTCAAAAAAATATTTTTTGAAGGCAAAACATTTCCTAGTGTAGAGGCATTTCCAACTTCATGGTTCTGAGTCCATCTGGAATGCATTCTAGTTTTAATACAGCTACCAGGTATTTTGTGAGGAGGACTTTTAAGACTTCTGGCAATTTTCAAATATGCTACAGTATTAAGTAGTTTCACCAAGCTATGCATTGTGTTTTTATTTAGGAATGGCAAAGGAAGCCTTCCTGGTTCAAGATAAAAGGATTGAAAACAGTTGTATGAATTCTTAAGCAGTAAATATCATCTACACAATAAGATGTAGATGTGCTACTGTTAGAAATCAATGTGTGATCCTGTCTCTCAGAAAAGAGGAAGGTATTGGGAATAAGGATGGTGAACACATACTAGCAAGGAGACACTTATTTTGAAAAGTTTGAATCTCCACACTTAACCAACCTTGCTTATATTTTGTCATTTATAGCTGGGGAAAAATATCTTTCACTTGAACATCAGTTTGTTGAATAAAAAATGACTAAAAACAAAACTTAAGATAGTTGCTACTGCTAAGTCGCTTCAGTTGTGTCCGACTCTGTGCGACCCCACAGACGGCAGCCTACCAGGCTCCCCCATCCCTGGGATTCTCCAGGCAAGAGTACTGGAGTGGGGTGCCATTGCCTTCTCCGTAAGATAGCTGCTGCTACTGCTGCTGCTAAGTCACTTCAGTCGTGTCCGACTCTGTGTGACCCCATAGACGGTAGCCCACCAGGCTCCCCCGTCCCTGGGATTCTCCAGGCAAGAACACTGGAGTGGGTTGCCATTTCCTTCTCCAATGCATGAAAGTGAGAAGTGAAAGTGAAGTCGCTCAGTCGTGTCCGACTCAGCGACCCCATGGACTGCAGGCCACCAGGCTCCTCCGTCCATGGGATTTTCCAGGCAAGAGTACTGGAGTGGGGTGCCATTGCCTTCTCCGGTAAGATAGCTAAAACTATTAAAGATAAAGTCTGATTTAGGAAACCAAATACTAATTGGGTACTATATACTAGTGCTTTTGCATATGTGGTCTTATTAATTCTTCAGTATGCCCCATGAGGTACAAAGATCATGGACAGTTTCTTCTATTATATTTTCAGTCAAGGAAATAGCATCAGGGATGTTTAATCACTCAGTTGAGGCAGCACAGTTTGTCATTTGCAGGGTCAGGATCCAAACTTGTAATCCAAGTCTTTGGACTCAGATAGTCACCAGTTGCCTCTTTTATGCTATACTGCATTGAAATGATCTCTCCACTCTTCTAGAATATAGAATGTTTATCAAACATCCAGACTAAAAGAAAGTTCAATGAAAGAGATGCAGAAATGTCTTCTTACTTGGGGACCGGAGACTGATCTGAAAGATCAGATCAGGTCTATGTATTTTAAACATTTATATAAATTAACTTGATCATTTTATAAAAGTATCTTTCCTTAGTGCCCAACACCTACACTAACTAAGGAAAAGTGTAAATAATCAGCAGACATAAAATGAACCATATGCAATGGGTTCTGATATTATTTTTTAGTTTTTGCTTATGAAGATTTTGCTGAAAATGCATTACTTGAGGCTGAGATTTGTCTGCAGCTGGTCATGTGGGTTCCTTCATGGAGTGCCTCAGGGAATTTACTCCTGATAGGGTGGTTTGCAAGGCTTTAGCCATTTAACTACGTCTCAGTATTGACTTTTGCAGTGGACTCAACTTCAGAGAATTGAGTACTGGCTCTTGACCAATTGACACCCACAATGGTGGCATAATGGCAAAATGCACTTATTATTCATCAGGCCCTACATTGTGCAGGTTCCTGTTCACAAATGCCCTTTTAACCCTCCACCCAAGATAGCACGATTTTCAGACTCTCTTCCCTCCTCAGTTTGTCTGAATATTCTCTTATCTCCTAAGCCAAGAAAGCTCACCTGAGATTTTTGCCCCAGCAAAGGTATATTGACATATAAAAATACCTTCCTTTCTTCTTTCTCTTTCTCACATAGCCTTTTTTTTTTTTTTTGACTTTGTTGTGCTTATAACAGACTTTCCCTCTTACTTTTACTTTGAATATGTCTCTGCAGGAAGGATGCTTCTGGTCATTGCAGTCAGAGTGCACTGCCAAAAACTTCTGGGGACTCTGAGTGGGTCATTGCAGCTTTTACCATTCAGAAGCCAGTTTGCTTTTTTATATATTTTGTATGAATCTAAGTCCATTTAGACACCACATTTTCTGATTTTCTATTCACTCTTCCATTGAGAACATATTCACCCTTAGAGAATTTCTTTTCCTACGAAATGTGCAAATTTTCAGAATTCTGTACATAAAAATAGAAGATGAAGTAGAAACTAAAATATACCTCCCCCTGCCTCATGGAGAGTTCCCACTAGAGGGTGTCATTGAGCTGTTATGGTGTACAATGACCGGCTCCTACAGAGGGTTTATTGCCTGACAGTCTTGCTTCTTGGGTGGACAATGTGGCTAGTCTGGCATGCAAGTGGGGAAGTGGTGATACTCTATGGTCCTAAGATTCTACATGTCCAAATGGGAAAAAATGAGGGGTTTTGTCTATATTTTTAAATTTGTTGAACAAACTCACAAGGCAACTATTCTTCACAAACAAGTACACACTAGTACACACACACACACATAAAACTGCACAAAAACCTAAAGATACTTGGCTTTAGTAGAGGTACTCTTTGCTCTAGAGCTCAGTGATTCCGAGACCTGAGGTACAGTGTTTGGTCACACAGATTGACGCATTTTTTACCAGGAAGATTAACAGAAAGTTCTCCTGAAGCTTTATTGTATATTACTTCCTGTTACCTGGCCTAGAGAATTCCATGTACTGTTTAGTCCATGGGGCCGCAAAGAGTCAGACACAACTGACTATCACTACCCCTAATTACTAGGTTTGACTGTAAAAATTCCTATCTGGATGCTTGTTTTTCATTTCTTGTCTCAGATGCCTTCATTCTCTAAGTCGTTAATATCAGAAACTTAGGGGTCAGTTTCAATTTTTACTTACCTTTAACCTCTTTGGACTAATTAGTCTCTAAGTCCTATCTGTCAAATATACTTCCTGTCCAGCCTTATTGATAACACAGACAATTGCCTAAAACTAGTACCCTTTTCCCTTTAAATGTGTATTCACCCTCCATTTGCCTTCTAGAGTTAGCTTAAAAAAAAAACAAAAAACAAATCTAGATAGTATAAAAGTGACCTTGGGTTTCTGTGTTAGTGTTTTCATTATAAAATATCGAAAATAATGTTTAAATAAAAATACTGCATTTGGCTATAAAGAAAGATGGACCACATAGCGTGGCATACAGCATGCTCTTGATAAATTAAAGAAAAAATCAGTTCTCTCCCTAAAGCCCTTGCTATTTTATTGTATTCATTAGATGATATGTTAACTTAGTTTTCATTTCATTCCCAGGGCATAGCATAATGTCTGAAACACAGTTGATGCATAATAAGTATTAATTGAAGAAAAATTTAATTTCAATTATCTACAAATATAGACTTAGTTTTATTGCCTTTCATATTTTTGGTGTTTTAATGCTTAAAGATGCTACTAATTATTAGATAAAATATACTATAATAGTTTAACAAACATTACATAACTATATAAAGAATTAAACCATGAACATATTGCCCTCAAGTTGGCAAATTCCCTAACCTATTTTTAAAAATGCACTTCTTTAAAAGCCCTAAAGGAGCAAAAGTCTTAACCTGCCTGTAAATGGGCAAATAAGGGGTGCAGAAACTTCTGAAATTATTCATAGTATTTAGTGCATATCACCCATGCATTTTTGCTTTGGTGGTAGGAGTAAGGAGGAAGGGTCAGAGTCTCAAAAAAAAAAGCTGTGACCAGACAAAATAACCACTGTAACAGAAGATGGCAGGCAACAGAGTACCAGGGCTTGCAGGTTCCGGGACAACCTAGTGAGATGTGTTTTTCAGCAGTGAACAGATTTGGAACATGTCAGATCACATAATGAAGGCAGTTGTCCCATACTTAGGAGGAAATTTTGAAAATAGATGGTCTGAAATCCATGACCTTGAACTCAAGTACTGACTTCTGAGCAAGAGCCAACAAAATAAAATTATTAACTCACAGTCTTAATTCCATTCATGCTTATTCAGACTGCCTCTTGGGTTTATTGCCAGCAATAGGGTTCACACAGAGCCTGTCATGTTCGTAACCTTGGGTTTTGTTTCTTTCGTATAAGTCTCCTGACTTTTTCTTTCATTCTTTATATATTCTCATTGTGATGCCTTTTCTTTTTTATTTTTAGAATAGAAATCAGAATAGATCTAAAAATAGAACATTATAGGTTCCCCTTTTTAAAAAAGCTTGAGCAGAGAAAAAAGAGCTGTTATTTGATCTTATAATAGCTTTTGAAAAAAAAATGTTTGCCACATGTTTTCATCATGCTCCTTTTGAACTCTGAACTTACTATTTAGATAGTTTAAAACAGTAAAATATTGAAAGATTCACTTGGATGAAATATAGAGTCTAAATGTAAGATCACAGCCAATGGGACAGGAAAGGGCAAAGTCTAGAAACAGTGAAGAGAATGCCAAAACTACCCATAGTGAGAGTTTCAGACTAGTACCTCTGATCTGAAATTCCACAGGCATGGTTCGTAAATTCCAGACTAGATTAGAATCTAGGATTGGGCCCCTCTCCATTGGGTATATGTTTCCATTTGCCCAAGACAATCAGGTGATAACCATTGTCCTAGAATCCTGTTTCTTTTTTCACTCTCAAAAGTGTCTCAGTTTGGACAGCAAATTATATGGACTAGCTCTCTCTCTGCCCCAGTGTTCAAAGCCTACTGATGGGATTTCTCTGACAGTCCAGCGGTTAAGACTCCGCCTTCCAATGCAGGGGATGCAAGTTCTATCCCTGGTTGGGGTGCTAAGATCCCACATGCCTTGTGGCCAAAAAACTGAAACATAGAAGGAATATTGTAACATTCAAGAAAGACTTAAAAATAGTCTGATCCTTCCATGATTAGGTCTGTTTGCAGTGCTGATTAAAAGTGAAAGAAAATTGAGATATTGGGATGGCCAGTCATTATGCTCCTTTTGTAGAGGGGTTAACCCATAGCCTGGAGAAAAGGCCATAGATTGTGTTGTCTTAAAGGTTGAGCATTATGTTGGAGACATGAAGCATGACTGTATAGAATAACCTGACCTCATCATTCAATGTGTTCTTGGTGGATAGCCCGTGGCTCAGTGGTCTGTGCAGAGGGATTATGATCAAGATCTTGTCAACAGAAAATGGAGAAATGCCTCAGTGGCTGCCACAGTCAGCCTTTTTTTCTCGTGATGTATTTCATTACGGCATGCGTGCATGTTTGCTGAATTAACTTAGAAGACTTGAATCTGTGATGAAGTTGTGGGACCACAGGTGACCTCTGGTGCTCCAAGAGGTCTGATTGATAAAGACGTGTTTTAATCCAAATTCCCCAATTATTGGTTTTTTCCTCATTTGTGACGTCTGTAAATAAAAAGTAGGACCCTTTGTTAAAATGTATCAAAATGAATGTTGCTAAACACGTTAAAATTAATGCAAGTCTTGAAATAGGTTAATGAGAACAGCAGCTTTTATATGGTTGTTTGCCTTTCTGACTCTCTATTGTTCAGATTCCCGGTCCTCTCTTTTTTCATGTCTGGCTTCAGAGAGAGACATTTCGGGCTGTTGTATTTATCAATTGCTCACTTTTTAAACTCTGCTGGAGTATCTGTGGCCCAGGTCTGTGAGCATCCTTGGTTCCACTTCTGGCTGTGAGCACACTTGTCCATCAACCAGTCCTGGAGACATATGGGGCAGACACGTGGGTGAGTGGGATGTGATTCCTCCTAGGTTGGAGACTCCTTCTTAGACCCACTTTATTTATTTACTTCCTGTGAAACTAGAAACAAATTTCATACTTGCTATCAGTGGAGTTCTATTTACTTTAGAATTTTCACTGCAAGTCTTCTTTCCTTCTTTTTTGAAGAGAGAAATAGCTCCCGACTCTTAATGTTGTTTTTACTGCCTGTCACTGGAGTTCATGTACGTTGAAATTTAAATTCCTTGCAATAAATCTTAGTCACAGTCTCTTTTCAGAAACAGACTGCATTTTGACACAGAGCTTCTAGTTTTGGCACTGGATTTTAAAAATGAATAGCTTTTAACCTTGCTTGATTTAAATATTGGTTTTGAACAGGCTTAGTGCTGTTTTTGTTTAGTGCTGTTTTGTTTTCTTGAGGTGTTTCATCCATGCTTCACTTTCTACCAACAGCCAGGAAAATGTTCCTTTCTTTTCTTTTTTCCCACTTACTCCTCCGAGTCAATATGGAATGGCTGTAAAACCTGTGACTTAGCCATGTCCATATGGGCAAAAGTGTTTCAGGAACAGAAGAATATGCCAGCAAAGAACAATTAAATGTGGGAAATATTGATTGATACTAATCTTAGTAAGTGATAAGGAGTGTGACCCTTTAATGAAAAGCTAGCTAAGGTTCACCGAAAAGCTCTACAAGGTGGGGGATACTGGACATTACTCCTTAGCACGCTTGCCTGTGGGAATCTTGTTGAGGGATATTTCTTTGCTTTTGAATATTTCATGGGAGCAGTGGTGCAGGGTAGAGATTTGGGGAAATGCTGTATTTTTATTGAGTGAAAACAGGTGTGGTAGTTGCATATGTGTGAATACTTCTGCATGCATCAAGGTCTGACTGTGTGTGTTCACGCATGCATATATCTATCTATAATGACTGCTGGCTGTGGGAGGCATTATTCTCTTGGCTCCCTATCTGCATGTGTGAATTGATGCCTGCATGAGGGAATGTGTCACTTCTTGAGTGAGTGTGCAGGTGGGTGTAGATGGATATACTTTATGCCAGTAGTTTCTGTGTAAGACAAGGTGAGAATAGGTTTTCAGCATGACTGGTTTCAGGCCAGCATAAGATGGTGACTGGCGTTAAGCCAAGAATACTATTTCGTTACCAAATTTCACATACAGATCTGGCATATAGGATTTATATTTTAAAAATTGCAAGAAAGTTAACTGTGAGCTTAAAGTGGAAATTGAAGCTGTGTTGAAGAGAACGGAATGTAATTGAGGTGCCAGGGGTGCCAGTACCATGGGTAATTGTAGCTTCGTTGCATAATGGATGTGAAATTTGTATGGACTAGGGCAGGATTATTCCTATTTATGCATTCTCTTTTGTTTATATGGGCAATGACACACCAATTATCACCGTTCAAATCACTTAGTGCTCCCATTACCATTCATTCCGAAGTGTGTGCTTTTGATTTCGGTGCCTAGATCAGAGGGGAACTTGGAAAATTATGTTGGGCTAACCCCTAAGAGCGCTCTCCTACCTCCCTCTTTTGATAACAGTGCTGCCCTTATTGTGTGCTTTTGTACTTGAATAAAAATACAGAACTGCTTCCAAGGGGAAGCAAGTCATCTGACATTAGGGCCCCCAGTGCCTTATCTCTCATGGAATCTCAGCGTCCGCTTGGGTCTGTGACAGATTATATAATCACAACTGGGTCCCAAGAGGAATGCTTCCTAGATTATCACCATTTTAAAAGCAGATCCGTGTCACAAAGGAGGCAGATTTAAGGTGACCCGAGTGGAAGCTGACAGGTCCTGAAGGTGAATTAGCCGCTGTGGTGTCAGTAGGCGCGAATCACCGCGGGGGGAGTTGACCACGGAGGGAGAGGTTGCTGCTAGGTTAGCTGCTGGGCCAATTAGGTGCTAATGGCGGCAGAGAACTATTCTTTCGGGGGCATAAGAGGCCCGCCGAGATCAGTGTCAGTAGGATTGCAAAGATGAGCATTTTGTCATGATAGGGAAACAATAGATGGTTTTAACCTTCTCCTTTTACAGCATGCTACAAAAGCACACAAGAGCTATCCTGTCAAAGTTTTACTTTCCTAAGGATCTTTGCCTCCATTAAAAGCAAAATATTTCTCTTCTTCACTGTTTGATTTTTGTGTGTTTTCCTTCTCTTACCATTATCCTATTCAGTCATGTGCAATTCAGCTATGCCCTTGCTTTATAGTGAGAGTCTGGTTTTGAAATATATTTTCTGGTTGATCCATCCACTCTTGGAATATAGTATATGAATTCCTTTAGGAAATAGTTTGTGCTCTGGTTATAAAGAAATGACATACATGTGATTCAAATTTGGCAAATCTATTTTAAAGTCACACATTGTAAAAGGCAGGTCAATTATTTTATTAAAGTCTTTTGGCATTATTTGAATAAAATAATGATTATGATACTGTAAACAAATTCCACAACAAACTCACGGTATTTAAAATTTGTGATGTTTACTATCTGTTAAGATTCAGTAACATCAGTTTGAAGTCCTGGGATGTTTGATTTTAGGGGCATTCCTGGCCAAGAGAGGAAGCTTTTTAATCTCCTTTATCTATCAAGTATCTTTTGCTTGTCTCCCATCTTGGCACTAAGTGCACAAAAAGGAATCTTACAAAGACATTAATCAGACAGGGAATAATGGAAAGAATGAAACATATTATTTTGAATGTTAAAAAGGACCAAAAAGATGACGATGCTTAGGTAATAAGAATGAGTCACCACACACACAGAGACACACACATATGCGCACACATGATGTATATATACAAACATTTTACAGAGAAACAGATCTTTTTTGGTGGAGGGGGAATGGCCTTTTTCACTACCTTTTAATCAGTTCCATGAGTACATAGTCTACTTCATGTCCTCATTCTGTGCAAACTTTGTAGTATTTTAAAAGAATCACTATTTTATCTTGGAAGCTTGTAAAATATTGGATAAATGTACCCAATCCTTTTAGTGAGCTGGGGAGAAATTACTTTTAAAAAATGAATTTTTTTGAAATTGCCTATTAATCCATTAATCTATGGGCTTCCCATGTGGCACTAGTGGTAAAGAACCTGCCTGCCAATAATGGAGACTTGAGAGATGTGGGTTCAATCCCTGGGCTCGGTAGATCCCCTGGAGGAGGTCATGGCAATCCACTCCAGCATCCTTGCCCGGAGAATCCCATGGACAGAGGAGCCTGGTGGGCTACGGTCCCTAGGGTCACAAAGAGTTAGACACGACTGAACTGACTTAGCAACATAGTCCATGTATTGAAATAGTCTCTTCTACTACAACTCAATTGCAGTGTTTTCAGGAACCATGTTATTAAATTTGCATTATAAAAGTAGTATTTCAATGAGAAAAAAAGAGGGAAAGGATTAAGTACTTTAGACCTACAATAATGAAGTTATTGTTTTCTTTCTGAAATTTCAATAGTAAGGGACTTTTATATAGCTCTAAGCATAAAGCCCTGAGACCTAAGTTCAGCTCAGTCACTCAGTTGTGTCCGACTCTTTGTGACCCTATGGACTGCAGCATGCCAGGCTTCCCTGTACATCACCAGCACCCGGAGCTTATTCAAACTCATGTCCATTGAGTCAGTGATGCCATCTAACCATCTCATCCTCTGTCATCCTCTTCTCCTCCTGCCTTCAGTCTTTCCCAGCATCAGGGTCTTTCCCAATGAGTCAGTTCTTCGCATCAGGTGGCCAGAGTATTGGAGTTTCAGCCTCATCATCAGTCCTTCTAATGAATATTTAGGACTGATTTCCTTTAGGATTGACTGGTTTGATCTACTTGCTGTCCTAGGGACTCTCAAGAGACTTCTCTAGCACCACAGTTAAAAAGCATCAATTCTTCGGCGCTCAGCTTTCTTCACAGTCCAACTCTCACATCCATACATGACTACTGGAAAAACCATAGCTTTGACTAGATGAACCTTGTTGGCAAAGTAACGTCGCTGCTTTTTAATATGCTGTCTAGGTCAGTCATAGCTTTTCCAAGGGGCAAGCATCTTTTAATTTCATGGCTGCAGTCACCATCTGCAGTGATTTTGGAGCCCAGGAAAATAAAGTCTGTCACTGTTTCCATTGTTTCCCCATCTATTTGCCGTGAAGTGATGGGACTGGATGTCATGAGACCTAAGTATCAGGTGAGTATCAGACCTAAGTATCATGAGACCTAAATATCAGGGAGCAAAATCCAGCATTTGATAACATCCATTTTCTGCTCAAGAGTAATGGAGAGTTTCCATTCACTTTTAATACCTGTATCACTCATTGTTGTGAAGAACAATACACATGTCACCTCAAATTCAGAAGCCCCACTGCAGCAGAACTTTATACCAAGCTCTGACCCTAGCAAAATTGTTTTCTCATCTACTGGGGTTAGCATAATGCAGAGCCTCCCAAAGTAATCTCTTATTTTATTATACCCAATACTAGTTATGAAAATAATAAGCTGACATAGAGGTATTTTTTTGGAATGGAAGCAGGTGTTCATGATAGACAACATGTGGTACATTGGGTCATTCCAGGAAATACAGACTTCCTTGCAAAGACCATTAAAAGGATTCTGAAACTGGATTCAAGAAACCACTAATTTATGTGCCCTGGAAGAGGGGATTGTGCCGTGTGTAACTTACACCTCCTTTTCCTTAGACATAGGAGAGGGGAGAATAAGCTTTGCTGTGTTTCTAATTCACTCTGTGGCTCATGAGCTTGCTCATTTCTGCTTTGCTTTCTTTCTTTTTTAACCTTCAACAATAAAACCTGTTTTTAAATGGAACTTATATCTTATTGATTTTTTTAGACATTGTTTTACATTGGTGTAAAATTGATTAACAATGTTGTGTTAGTTTCAGGTGTACAGCAAAGTGATTCAGTTACACATATACATGTACGTATACATCTATTTCTTTTCAAGTTCTCTTCCCGTTTAGGTTATTACGGAATATTGAGTAAGCCATTACCTTTGGGAGGTGAGTATGTGGACTTGTTTGAAGCTTGATAAGGAGCATCTAGCAGTGGCACCCCACTCCAGTACTCTTGCCTGGAAAATCCCATGGATGGAGGAGCCTGGTAGGCT
The DNA here is from genome assembly GCA_006410635.1 of Cephalophus harveyi. NCBI lineage: Eukaryota > Metazoa > Chordata > Mammalia > Artiodactyla > Bovidae > Cephalophus > Cephalophus harveyi. The sequence goes on from SJYT01083666.1 coordinate 79,646, forward strand.
GCAGTCCATGGGGTCGCTGAGAGTTGGACATGACTCAGTGACTTCACTTTCACTTTTCACTTTCATGCATTGCAGAAGGAAATGGCAACCCACTCCAGTGTTCTTGCCTGGAGAATCCCAGGGATGGCGGAGCCTGGTGGGCTGCTGTCTATGGGGTCGCACAGAGTCGGACACGACTGAAGCGACTTAGCAGCAGCAAGGAGCATCTAGAGACCACGAAGTGGGAAGCAAGAGTGCTTCTGGGAAAATGGAAACATTGGGAAGAGGAATAGCAATGAATAGAAGTCTGGGAAGAGAGAAAAACCCCCAAACCAAGTCATTATTTTTTTAATATGCTGAAGAATTTGGGGTAGCTTCCTGTGTTCAGTGCAACACTTGCTATCTTTGAATGCCCATTTCTTTTCTGGGCTTTTGACAATTTCGTCTCCATCTTCCTGTCGTCTCTGTCGCTGGAGGCTGCCTGGGCCCCTCTGTGCTGGTCAACACACAGTCTGTTGCTTTGTCACTTGCTTGTCATCTTTATGTGCAGCGCCACAGGCATCCACATCTTGTCAACCATGTCGCTACTCTGTACGCACCCACATTCCAGTTGTCACCTTCTTGATGGATGCCTTTGGAAATTGGTTAACATTTCACTTTTGCTTTAAACCATGTAAGAATGTCATTTATGCACCAGGTAGAAAATAGACTAATGTATTAGAAAACAGGCAAAATAAAGATCACTAGGAATAAAATTTTCCCATTAAAATGCTGAGCTTGAGAATTATTGAAGCCAAAATGGTTGATGAAAACTGCCCCTGACGTACCAGATCTGACTGAAGTCTCCAAAAAATATTTCAATCTCTTTCCATAAAAGTTATCATCTTGTGTATCTGTATTCTACTTCATACAGTCAAGTCGTCCATTTCAATTAAAAGTGTTTATGTTGTCCATATACCTAGAAGAAAGAAAATTAAATATTAATAGTGTTTGCCTCTGGATGGTAAAATTATGGGTTTGTGGTTGCTTTTAGAAATGTTTCTTTAATGTTCTGATTTTCCACTCTGAATTATAAGAATGCTACTCTATGATTATAAAAGAAATGCTTTTATAGTCATAAGAAATTTAAGAAACAATTGATAAAGATGAGTGTATATATATATATATGCCTATTGTTTTTATCATATGCTTGTCATTTTTGTGTTTTGTCAGCTGTATCACTACTCAGTGCTTTTGAATGAGGGATAAAACAGCAATAAACTGTGAATCCCCTGAATCCATCTTTTTGTCAAAGGTGATGTAAGCATTCATCTCCATCATATTTATAACAAATTATCAATTTTCTCACACAATCTGCTGCTCACTGGACTGCTGTCTCCTTCAGGCCAATAATTATTTATCTTTACTTTAAAGACCCTTAGTTTGTGTTTGAGATATATGGGAAAAAATAGTTCTTAAATGATTAATGAATAAATTTAAAGCATTTGAATTACTTTTGGGGATTTTGGCAACCTAAAGTACTTTCGCACAAAAAAAATCTGTATACATGCATAATGTGGGCCCTAGTTTGTATAATACTGCCAAAAAATGTTACTTATTCCCACCTGGATATGATATATTTATCTTATGTATTTATTGTTTGCTTTTTCCTCTCCCACCCAACTCAAGTAGAAATAAAAAGTCAGGTCTCAAGAAGGCAGGGACAACGTTTCTGTGCCAGCTCTGTAGCCCTTGTCCCTCAAATAGCACCTAGTAGGTACTCAGTAAAAATTTGTTGGATGAATGAATATCTTTCTTCAGAATTATGAATTGATAGATAACTAATGAGGATATACTGTATAACATAAGGAACTCTACGCAGTGCTCTGTGGTGACCTAAATGGGAAGGAATTCCAAAAAAGAGGGGATACATGTAAACATATAGCCGATTAACTTTGCTGTACAGAAGAAACTAACAAAACATTGTGAAGCAACTCTATTCCAATAAAAATTAATACAAAGTAAAAATAACATAAAAATAAGAAAAAATATAAATTGAGAAATGTTTAAAGTTAAAATAATTAGCATATATAGAATTGTTTAATAAAGGCAATAAAAGTCACTCACAACTCAATTACTCAGAGATAATTCCTGTTAAATATTTGGTGTGTGGAAAGAAAAACCTTGGAAGGAAATACATTACAAATATGGGATTGTAATTATAAAAGTGAAATTATACATATGTAGTCACATAATCTTTAGTTTTGGTGGTTGAGTCACTAAGTCATGTCTGACTCTTGTGACTCCATGGGCTTTAGCCAACCAGACTCCTCTGTCCATGGGATTCCCCAGGCAGTAATACTGGAGTGCCTTGCCATTTCCTTCTGCAGAGGATCTTCCTGACCCAGGGATCAAATCTGTGTCTCCTACACTGGAGGAAGTCTCCTGCATTACAGGCAGATACCACTGAGCCACTAGGGAAGCCTGGAAAATTTTATCCTCACTTTTAAAACCTTTTCTGCCCTCATCTTTCATAACCAGTAATCAACACATCACAGATAGAGTTTTAAACATAATCATCTTTCTCGATGGAGCTGTATGTTCAGAAGATTCTGGCATTGATATCTGACTACACTGGCCTAATGCTCAGATTATGAGGTGTCAGTATTAGCAACGAGTGATTTATGGTCCCCTCTAATGAATACTCTTGAAGTTTTGCGCTAGTTGCTTTTCTGCCTTAGTTATTCATAGTTATAAAGGAGCTCATTATTGGTTATTTCATTTGTCAGGGCTTAATCACTTACCACTTATCTTTTTTTGTTCCTTAAACTTTTGTCATTTAGAACCACATCCAATTTTAAAATCTATTTTTCTGGAGCATTAACTAATAGGCCACTTCTTTGGAGATATATGAATTGCCTAGTAGGTGATCTTCATGGTGCACTTTTCTTTTTTTTTTTAAGGTGCCCAACCTTCCCCTTTCCTCCACCTTAGTCCAGTCTACAAAATACTCCTACCCCACCTCAGTCACTGTAATTTAGGGTCCTTTCTGAGTCTTCAGTTCTTGGGATAAATGTTGTCTTAAATCAAATAGATACCTACCATTACTTGCTTGGTGCCAGGATGTATTTTAGAGCCGTTACTGTGTGAGTGATTCATCAGGAAGTAGGCTATTACAGGAGACCCTTTATTTTAGGTTTTGCTTTAGGTTCAGAGGCCTTAGTGAGGTTCTTTTCTGATTGAGTTGTTATCTGGTAACATCTTCTCAAAATAGTTCATAGAGAGAAGGATCTTAGAGTGAAATCCTGCTTGTGCAAATGCTTCAGAGACCAATTTGAACTATTTTCTCCCAAGAAAACCTTGGTTCTTCCAGTAGAGGCCAAGGGCTTAGGCCCTAAAAGTTGTTTTATTTGGGAGAAATCATAGATCCAACTCTCAGACTTTCACAACAGAAAGTTGCTCTCTCTTGGCTTCTTTGTTTTGATTTTCAGGAAGGGAAGGGTCTTTCCAAGAGGTGACCAAGTAGCAAAATGACCACCAGTAGCTCCTGGTTTGTATCCTATCAGCTTAGTGATACTCCAGTACTCTTGCCTAGAAAATCCCATGGACGGAGGAGCCTGGTAGGCCGCAGTCCATGGGGTCGCGAAGAGTCGGACACGACTGAGCGACTTCACTTTCACTTTTCACTTTCATGCATTGGAGAAGGAAATGGCAACCCACTCCAGTGTTCTTGCCTGGAGAATCCCAGGGACGGGGAGCCTGGTGGGCTGCCGTCTATGGGGTCTCACAGAGTCGGACACGACTGAAGCGATGTAGCAGCAGCAACAGCAGCAGCATAGTAATGCCAGTGAAAGAGACCTCTTTTTCTCAAGATCCTTTAACAGTTTTGAACTTGAATCTCCTTGGTCCAGCCTAGGTCATGCATCTTTGGCATGGTATCACACATACATTCATGGTGTGATGAATGTAGACACACACCACACACAAGCATGCACATGTACACGACCTAAACCACAAGATTGCTCCCTGGTTAAAGAAAGGGCTCATCATTCAAGCTGAGCTGACTAGTCTCTTTCTTGAGAATTTAAATCATTTTGTGGAGACAGAGCACAAATGTAGAAAATGATTAGGGAGGATCCATCCTTGGTAATGGTATCCTAAGAGTGCTGAGGAATTGATGCTTTTGAACTGTGGTGCTGGAGAAAACTCTTGAGAGTTCCTTGGACAGCAAGGAGATCAAACCAGTCAATCCTAAAGGAAAATCACTCCTGAATATTTACTGGAAGGACTGATGCTGAAGCTCCAATACTTTGGCCACTTTAATGTGAAGAGCCGACTCATTGGAAAAGACCCTGATGCTGGGAAATATTGAGGGCAGGAGGAGAAGGGGGTGACAGAGGATGAGTTGGTTGGATGGCATCACCAACTCAGTGGGACATGAGCTTGAGCAGACTCCAGGAGACAGAGGAGCCTGGCATGCTGCAGTCCACAGGGTTGCAAAGAGTTCGACATGACTCTGAATGACACTGAACAACAACAAAGACGTCTATTGGCTTCTGTTTCCTCTAATAACCAAAGGGCTACTTGGTGGCAGCTTTCTAGTGGCCCCTGGATAATTACCTTAGCATTCTCAAACTCAAGACAGTTGGTAGCCTTCTTCTACAACAAAATTATAAAAAAAATCAAGCTGTATGTTTAAGGGCTTCTCTGATAGCTCAGTTGGTAAAGAATCCGCCTGCAATGCAGGAGACCCTGGTCGATTCCTGGGTTGGGAAGATCCACTGGAAAAGGAATAGGCTACCCACTCCAGTATTCTTGGGCTTCCCTTGTGGCTCAGCTGGTAAAGAATCCACCTGCAATGCAGGAGACATGGGTTCGATCCCTGGGCTGGGAAGATCCCCTGGAGAAGGGAAAGGCTACCCACTCCAGTATTCTGGCCTGGAGAATTTCATGGACTGTATAGTCTGTGAGTTAGGCAGGACTCAGTGACTTTCACTTCACATAGTGTTTAAAATAAGAGAGAAAGATCCTACTAAATTTTGTTTAATGTGCTGACATAAGTTTTTCAAGTCTAATTGTTGTTAGGACTTGAGACCCAGATAGAATGACCAGTATTATTTTTCAGAGTTGGGTTCAGAGCATTTGTATCAAATGCAAACCGGAATTTATTGGATTAACAAATTAATTATTAGAATTTGTGAGAAGATGCTTTAGGTTAATACATTTCAAACTTTTTCTCCAAAGCATAATTAACCAACTGTTAAATAACATGATAATAGGAGGAAGTATAATTTACTGCAATGTATTTCTAAATCTCTGATTTCAAAGTTATTAAGATGAAAGCTAAATGTCTACTCAGTTTGCTAGCATTAACATACAAGAAAACCCATTGGAAAGATCATTACCAGAAAAGGTGTTACATAGGCAAAAATAGCTCTGAATGGAGGTCGTCATGTCCTCTTTCAGAACAATAGTATGACACAAACTACAAAGTGGAAGTTAAGATAACCTGTTCTCTTCCAAAGGAGATACAGAGTTGTTCTGTGCCCATTTCATTATATTAATTCTTTAGTCTGATTGCTTCTTTCTGGTTTGCTCATACCCCACCAAACATAGACCCTAGAACTGCTATACTAAGTCAGATATACTGTGTCCTGTCGTCAGCTGAGTGAGAGGGTTTCATATCCTTCCCGCAGTGGCACTAGTAAAGTTGAGGCCAGTACCATCATCTTTTTGCAGACTCTTATGGCTTATATTCATAGATCTATTCAAATCGCTTTAGCGGTAACTTCAATTCTTGTACAAGGTCATGTATATTTATTACTCTCAGTGTAAAGTAGGACTCCATGTTTTATTTTTAGTTTAGTTTAATACTGTTTGAATGTCTCTTATCAAGGATAGGCATTATGTTAGAAGCTGGAGATAGTGAGATGTAGATGTCTATGAATTTTGATTCACAGTCTGGCAGGGAGATTAACAAGTCAAGAGATAAATCTGGTAGAGTGAGATGAGGACAATAATAATAGTGACTAAGCTTTTAAGTGCCTAATGTCACAAAGTTGGCAGGTGACAGAGCCAGGAGTCAAAGCCAGTGCTAAAATCCTAGGACTAAACTTCATTTTCTTAGCTACTGGGAGAGTCCAGCAGAGCAGGTGTTAATACCTACAGATGGGAGTGTACAGGAGCACAGAAGCACTGACCCAGCCTATAAATCCAGGAAGACTTTCCTGTGTGGTCTCCTAAACTAGCCTCTCAGGAATTAGCCAAGTGAAGGTGGGAGAAGGGCATCCTATGCAGATGAAAGATCCCAAGGAAAGGTATTGAAGTGAAAACATACGATATGTTTAGAGTATTAGGACTGATTTAGTAAATTAGGGAACTAACTTGCAATGGCCCTAGTTTCTACCCAAAAAAGATGAGAAACATTCTTACAGGTCAGGGAACTCACTGATAGCTTTAAAACAGGGAGTAATGCTTTTAGATGCCTGTTTTAGAAAGTGCAGTGCAGAAGAGGAGGTAAAATTTGAGGCCAGGAAACCAGTTAGGAGATTCCTGCCATAGCCTAGATGTTTGTTGTTGCTGTTATTTCAGTCACAGAGTCAGACAGCCTAGATGACACATGCCTAAATAAGACGTAACACTGATGATGAGGGCGTGGAGGAAGCAATCAAGAGATATTTGAGATAGAATTGATGAGCTCTATAAAGGGGCAATATAATATGGTAGTGTCATACAAGGTAGGCTCAAAATCTGGCTCGCTTACATACTGGTTATGTGACCTTGGGCAAGTTGCTTAACTTCTCTGAGATTCAGTCTTCTCATCTGTCAAATGGTGGTAATAGCAGAACCCACCTCATAGGACTGTTACCAAGATTAAATGTTAGTGTATGTGTGTGTATGTGTGTAATATTATTCAACCATAGGAACCTGGAATGTCAGGTCCATGAATCAAGGCAAATTGGAAGTGGTCAAACAAGAGATGGCAGGGTGAATGTCGACATTTTAGGAATCAGCAAACTAAAATGGACTGGAATGGGTGAATTTAACTCAGATGACCATTATATCCACTACTGCGGGCAGGAATCCCTCAGAAGAAATGGAGTAGCCATCATGGTCAACAAAAGAGTCTGAAATGCAGTACTTGGATGCAATCTCAAAAACGACAGAATGATCTCTGTTTGTCTCCAAGGCAACCATTCAATATCACAGTTATCCAAGTCTATGCCCCAACCAGTAATGCTGAAGAAGCTGAAGTTGAACAGTTTTATGAAGACCTCTAAGACCTTTTAGAACTAACATGCAAAAAAGATGTCCTTTTCATTATAGGGGACTGGAATGCAAAAGTAGGAAGTCAAGAAACACCTGGAGTAACAGGCAAATTTGGCCTTGGAATGTGGAATGAAGCAGGGCAAAGGTTAATAGAGTTTTGCCAAGAAAATGCACTAGTCATAACAAACACCCTCTTCCAACAACACAAGAGAAGACTCTACACATGGACATCACCAGATGGTCAACACCGAAATCAGATTGATTATATTCTATGCAGCCAAAGATGGAGAAGCTTATACAGTCAACAGAAACAAGACCAGGAGCTGACTGTGGCTCAGATCATGAACTCCTTATTACCAGATTCAGACTCAAATTGAAGAAAGTAGGGAAAACTACTAGACCATTCAGGTATGACCTAAATCAAATCCCTTATGATTATACAGTGGAAGTGAGGAATAGATTTAAGGGCCTAGATCTGATAGATAGAGTGCCTGATGAACTATGGAATGAGGTTCGTGACATTGTACGGGAGACAGGGATCAAGACCATCCCCATGGAAAAGAAATGCAAAAAAGCAAAATGGCTGTCTGAAGCCCTGGGATTTCTTTGGAAGGAATGATGCTAAAGCTGAAACTCCAGTACTTTGGCCACCTCATGTGAAGAGTTGACTCATTGGAAAAGACTCTGATGCTGGGAGGGATTGGGGGCAGGAGGAGAAGGGGACGACCGAGGATGAGATGGCTGGATGGCATCACTGACTCGATGGATATGAGTCTGGGTGAACTCCGGGAGATGGTGATGGACAGGGAGGCCTGGCGTGCTGCGATTCATGGAGTCACAAAGAGTTGGACACAACTGAGCGACAGAACTGAACTGATAAAAAGAGGGAAACTTTGCCATTTGTGACAACATGGATGGCCCTTGAAGGCATTATGCTAATTTCAATGTCAGAAAAACAAGTACTGATCTCACTTACCTGTGAAATCTAAACAATAACAAACAAAACAAAATAAACTCATGGTTACAGACAACAGGTTGGTGATTGCCAGAGGTGGGGACAGGGTAAAAGAATGGGGTGGGGAATGGGCAAAATGGGTGAAAGAGGTTAAAAGTACGAACTCAAGCTATAAAGTAAATCATGGGTATGTAATGTACACCATGGGAGCTACAGTTAATAATATTGTATTGGAAACTTGAAAGTTGCTAAGATAGTAGATTTTAAAAGATTTTCATTATAAGAAAAAAAATTGTAACTACCTATGATGATGAATGGGGCTTCCATGGTAGTTCAGCTGGTAAAGAATCTACCTGCAATGCAGGAGACCCTGGTTCGATTCCTGGGTTGGGAAGATCCCCTGGAGAAGGGATAGGCTACCCACTCCAGTATTCTTGCACTTCCCTGGTGGCTCAGATGGTAAGAAATTGCCTGCAATGCAGGAGACCTGAGTTTAATCCATGGGTTGGNATGCAGGAGACCCTGGTTCGATTCCTGGGTTGGGAAGATCCCCTGGAGAAGGGATAGGCTACCCACTCCAGTATTCTTGCACTTCCCTGGTGGCTCAGATGGTAAGAAATTGCCTGCAATGCAGGAGACCTGAGTTTAATCCATGGGTTGGGAAGATCCCCTGGAGGAGGGCTTGCCAACCCACTCCAGTATCTTGCCTGGAGAATCTCCATGGACAGAGGAGCCTGGTGGGCTACAGTCTATGGGATCACAAAGAGTCAGACATGACTGAACGACTAAGCACATTGTGGTGATGAATGTCACAATTAGGTGATCATTTCACAATATATACAAATGTTGAATCATTATGTTGTATACCTAAATATGTCAATCATATCTAAAATTTTAAACATGTTAATGTGTGGAAATATTTAGAACAGTGTCTGCAATGTCTTGTTTCTGAATGGATGTGAATTATAAGGAAGCACTTATAGGTGATTTGGTGGATGGTGGTACCACCAGTTAAGATAGAAGATATTGAAGGGGCTGGGTTCAAAGAAAAAATTATGATGTAACTTATATATTAATTGAGCCTGATGTGTTTGAATTGCATTTTAGTGTTTAGTAGTCAGTAACTTATACTAGTAACTAGTATACTAGTAACTAGTAGTCAGTAACTTATACTAGTCTGGATCTCAGAAGAGACTTTTGAGAAGCTAATATAAATCTGGGAGTTTCCAGTATTTCTATGTGGATGCTCTCGGAAAAAACATATTAAGTAGATTATTCACAGAAGAATCCAAATAAGAAGGGAGGATAATGAAGAGCTGGACCTTGGCAATAAGAGTTGATGGAGGGACTGAAGTAGAACCAGGAAAGATTGATGTCTTTCCTGTGAATAACCAAAGATATCTGAGGACTGTTTGATTACTTATATAATACCCTCTGGAGGAAATGAACGTAAGGGTGGACAACAGGCATTCTTTTGAATCTCTGAGCATAAGTTGTTGATAAGACAGGAAGTTTCCATTTCTAGGAAGGTTCTACTGAAACAAAGTGAGCAAAAATTTCACTTTTCACCTACCCCATGATTCAGCTTTGCTTTCTATTTTCCATGCTCTGCCTCACTGCTTTCTTTCTGCTAGGCAGCCCCTAATTTCACCAAGCCCTTTTTTTGAATGGTAACCAGAATGAACACAGCTGTTTAGTTATGAGTGAACCTCAGCTTTATGTAAAGAAATATATTTTCTGAGGCTTCCTTGGTGGCTCAGCAGTAAAGAATCTGCCTGCATCCAGCAGATATAGGAGACTCATGTTCGATCCTTGGGTCAGGATGATCCCCTGGAGAAGGAAATGGCAATGCACTTCAGTATTCCTGCCTGGGAATCCCATGGACAGAGGAGCCTGGCAGGCTACAGCCCATGGGGTCTCAAGAGTTGGACATGACTTAATGGCTCAACCACCATCACCAAAACTAACATCACCAAAGTTGACTTCATCTACTGCAAAAGTACATTGTTCTGATTTTGTAAGATTCTTACTTTCTGCTATGACTCTTGGTTCCTTTACTAGGTTGTAAAAAAGCTCTCAACTCTTTATTTTGTATGCCCTTTGCAGCCATGGATAGAAAACAAAAGCAGTCAACTTTTCCTCTACTTCCTCTGAGAAATTCTTCCCTATTCTAAATTTCTCCTCTCTCACAGAGCTTTCCTCCATGATTTAGGATTGTAAACATTCCTACTTGTTCACACAGAGCAATGTTCAGGGCATCTCATTTGTATTTTATATGACACATGGATAGAACAATAAATATATAAATGAACAAATGAAAGCAGTTTGATCATGCACTCAATGGTGCACTTTATACATACAACATATTAAGGTATGGCATGAGACATGTTCCTATTAGCCCACAATTTCTTTTTATATAGAATCAGAGTTCATCATTTATTTATATCCCTAAACTGAATCTTTTTTAACTTCGACTTTAAGAGTGCTTGAATTAGTTTCCATTGATTAGTGCTATAGAAGCTATCTGCCATCTTAGTGAAATGAGTATTTTAATACAAGGTAAATGTTGTCTATGAGCATAAACTGCTTTTATTCTTCTTCTTTGGTTTTTATTTTTGAGACAAGAATAAACCACAAAACAAAAAAATACCTGGGGGGAAAAATGTAGCACCAGTTTCATAAACAGGATTTCTTTCACAATATAAAAGCATTTTCCTTTGTGAAAATCACTGAATCTGTGTATCTATAGATTATGTGTGCTTTCAACCTGTGATGTAGACCTTGAAACCTGAGATTAGCAGGTACTCCTTTCTATTTATCATCACTGAGCAAACTAACTCAAACACTGCTTGGCATCTTTGAGAGAACTGTGTGCATATTTACCCTATAATTATTAAGGATTTGGTTCCTGTGGTTTAGTGTAATTATGGGTTCACATTTCTCCACAAGGTAAACAAGTTAGCCTGTAACAAAAGAGTAGGGGCTAAGCTATATTAAAAGTGGCTTTAATTTGTAAAATGTTGAAGCTGTCTTTAATTTCTTGGACATGATTAAAAATCTGGTATATCAGGTATCTAATTTTTATTTTACTTCTTCTTAAAAGCTTGTTTCTACTTAAATATGCTGCTTATTGCTTAGCAACCATGTTAGTACAGCCAAATTAGTTTCTCCTATAACTCAATAATAGGCCATGCAGTAAATAAATTTCTCATAGTATCCTACAGCCAGGAGCTGATCAAGATACTAAAATGCTGTGAAAGGTAGGCAAGCAAAAGACTTTGGCTGCAGTAACAGCATTTGAAGGCACCATCAATTTCAAACATGAGTTCAGTCATACCATGCAAGTCTCATTAATAATTGTGGTCTGGTCTCTCATCCAGGTTTCATTTCCAAGTGCATTATTATTAACTGCGAAGTATTTCATTTTAATGTTACCAATTGCTTACTCTTAACTGTAGACAAAAGGTGGTTCTCACTTCAAACATTTCTTTTAGTGTTGTGATTCACCAGTCAGTTTTACTATCTAAAGTCAATTTTCAAATGATTTTTTCAGGAATATTTCTGGTAAGACTACTTTACCCATGTCTATATACCCTCCTTCATAAATGGATAAGGGTCTGTGTTAGAAGTTCCCTCTGCTTTCTCTTAAAATTTATTGAATAAATGTAGTAACAATTATTAGGGCTTTACAGTAATTTTCAATCTAGTGTTCCTCTGCCTTTGTGCGTGACTTCCGTGGCCAGGTGTCATAAAGAGTTGCTCAGGAGAAAGCAGATGTGATGATGTAAAAAGAATATGTTTATCTGTGATTCTGTTTCTGTTTTGTAGATAAGTTCATTTGTACCCTTAAAAAAAAATTTCACATATAAGTGATATCATATGATATTTGCTTTTCTCTGTTTGACTTACTTCATTCAGTAGGACAATCTCTAGAGTTACAGGTGTAGAAAACAAGCTTACAGCTACCGGGGGGAAGGAGGGAGAGGGATAAACTGGGAGAATGGTGTTGATATATATACATTATTGCATATAAAATAGATAACTAATAAGGACCTACTGTATAACACAGGAAACTCTACTTAATACTCTGTAAAGGCCTATATGGGAAAAGAATCTAATAAAGAGCAGATATATGTACATGTATGGGGCTTCCCAGGTGGCACTAGTGGTTAAGAACCTACCCACTGATGCAGGAGACCAAGGAGATGTGGGTTCCATCTTTGGGTCAGGAAGATCACCTGGAGGAGGGCATGACAATCCAGTATTCTTGCTGGGAGAATCCCTTGGACAGAGAAGCCTGACAGACTATAGTCCATAGGGTCACAAAGGGTTGGACACAACTGAAGCGACTTAGCACACACACATGTATATGTACGATTGATTCACTTTGCTGTACACTGGAAACTAGCATTGTAAATAGTACATTGTAAATCAACTAAGCTCCAATAAAAGTTTAAAAAAAGAATATGATTATTAGATTCCTTTATCTAAATAATTTAGCATTAAGAAGACTTTTCAGAGTCTCATTCACTAGTGACTGCTCAATGAGCATCACTGATGAATTGGGTAGTAATTCCGCCCTAGGGTCCGGTCCCATCAGCTGTCACAGGCTAAACAGAATGGAACTGGCTACTCAATAAGACCAGCAGAGACTCTCAAGGTCCTAACTAGAATGCTGTTATTGATTCAGTTGGTAGCTCATCTTTCTACAGTTCAATATCTTTAACTAGGATTCTAGTCCATTATTTTTAGGTAACCTCTCTTTTCTTTGCTTTTTTTCTCTTGGGGCAAGAGACAGCCTGATTCTATTATAGTTTAATATAGCTGTGTTGGGACAATCCTGAAATGATTAGATGTAAAAGGAAATATTCTAACAGTTTAGGTATGTGCTGGCATTTTTGCTTGTTTGATTCCTTTCTACTCTTCTTTGCTAATGGTATGACTATAACTGGTATGATCGCTTTGTTCCCCATGTGATTGTTTGGTATGATTGTTTTCTTTTTGTTGAGTTGACCATATGATGGAATTCTCTTTCTCTTTTGAACTTTGGCTGGTCTTGTGATCTGTAACGTAAATGGATCCAAAGACAAGGATGGAAATTTGGAATTCACTTAGTCTGAAACCTCACCCCTAAGCAAGAATTTCCTCTGCAAAATATAAAATGTTCTTTGGGTTCTGTTGGGTATTTCCAGCATGGTGGTTCCCATTTCTTCAGGGGGCAGCCAATTTCATATTTATATATTCTTTCTTTTATGAGTCCAAGTCGTCTCACCATTACCTTCCCCTCTCCCCACTCCATTGTTCCCAGTTTGGTGCTCTAATATTTGCAGATTATATTTATTTCATCTCATATGACTGCTATTACAGATATTTGAAATTAACTCCAAGTAGCCTCCTTTTCAGTTAGGGTATCAGTAATTCTTTCAACCATTCTTTAGTAGGAGAACAAAATTTGCCTCCCCGAAACATCTCCTTGGCATATGGATTATTTCGAGCTGTAAACAGTCAAGGCCCAAAAGACTCAGGAAGAAACTTTGACCTTCCTCCTAACTGCCAAAAAGAATTTAGATGGAGGGTTTGTTCTGGAAAATCACCTGAGACACTTTCTAAGAATATGGGCTAGCCGGGGTGGGAGAAACTGCAGGGCCTAGAGATCAGGGTTCACTCTATGTCACATTGTCTCTTCATGGCCCAGCAAGCATTTGTTTATCAAACATTTGCTTTTTCATTTTCATGTTAATTGCCTTCCTCCTCTTTGATATCTCAAACCATTACCCCCAACATTCTTTTCTGTCCTTAGCTGAAGATGGTGTATAAGTTGAGAGTTTCATTCACTGTGGCAAGTTACTCAGTTTTCCTGAGTCTTTCTCCTGTATACCTTTTATTTAACTTCTGTTTGATTTTCTCCTGTTAATCTGTCTCTTGTTAATTTAATTCTTAGTCCAGTCCAGAAGAACCTGAAAGGTTAGAGGAAAATTTCTTCCTCACTGACACATCTTACCTTTATAGTTTTCAATATTGAAGGATCCATGTTATTTTCTAAATGTTCACGAGGTAGTTCTAATACTCACTAATCTCTTTCACATATACTTTTAGGAAACTTACTTACTCTCACTCTTAGTGAAGTTCTCATGGACAGTCATTATGTTCTGTCTTTCTTGAAATTCATTTGAGGATCTAGTACAGATTGTGTCTTTTACACATATGCTTAAAAGAAGCATTTTTAAAGGATTAAAAGAGTATTACTAAAATAGAATTGTCAACTTTCTAAATCAAGGAATTGTCTGAAGCAACTAGTTGTTTTTATATCTACCTAGATATATCCTCACAATATTTCATAGACTTAGAGGGATGGAAGGAAACTCAGAAACTTAACTAGCCCAAGCCTGTTGTCACTGGGGCCTGGCATGAGCTAGAAGCCTTGTTTTCATGGAGGGAACTAAATCTCTGTATGTTTGACAGGATCCTTCTCTTTATCCTGATTTCACTGGGTATATAACTTCAGAGTAATAAAGATAAAATTATGTTGAAATTGCTAGGATTTGGTCTCTTCTTACTAGATTGCTATTTTATTAGATTGAGGTGACTATTTACATGATCATGCTTAATCCTCCTATTCTTTTTTCTGACACAGAAATTGAAGCATATGCATGGTTAGGTTAAGAACCCAAGTCAAACAACTATTAGGGGACAAAGATGAGTGATCCAGGATTTGTTATCTTTGCATTTCCAGCACAACATAATGCTTAATACGTATTTGTTGTTTCATATATTAGTGTCTTAATAAATATTTGTTGGAGGAATAAATATATTTGTTTTCATTTAAAATTAAATTTATCTTTGTATCATCAGTTCAGTTCAGTTGCTCAGTCATCTCTGACTCTTTGTGACCCCATGGACTGCAGCACACCAGGCCCCCCTGTCCATCACCAACTCCCGGAGTTTACTGAAACTCATGTCATTGAATCGGTGATGCCATCCAACCATCTCATCCTCTGTTATCCCCTTCTCTTCCTGCCTTCAATATTTCCCAGCATCAGGGTCTTTTCAAATGAGTTACTTCTTCGCATGAGGTGGCCAAAGTATTGGAGTTTCAGCTTCAACATTAGTCCTTACAATGAATATTCAGAACTGATTTCCTTTAGGATGGACTGGTTGGATCTCCTTGCAGTCCAAAGGACTCTCAAGAGTCTTCTCCAACACCACAGTTCAAAAGCATCAATTCAGTGCTCAGCTTTCTTTATAGTTCAACTCTCACGTCCATACATGGCTACTGGAAAAGACATAGCCTGGACTAGACGGACCTTTGTTGGCAAAGTAATGTCTCTGCTTTTTAATATGCTGTCTAGGTTGGTCATAACTTTTCTTCCAAGGAGTAAGCGTCTTTTAATTTCATGGCTGCAATCACCATCTGCAGGGATTTTGGCCCGCCCCCCCCAAAAAAAAAATCTCTCACTGTTTCCACTGTTTCCCCATCTATTTGCCATGAAGTGATGGGACCAAATGCCATTATCTTCATTTTCTGAATATTAAGTTTTAAGCC
>SJYT01083666.1:95469-152266 GCA_006410635.1 Cephalophus harveyi
GTGATGGGACCAGATGCCATGATCTTCGTTTTCTGAATGTTGAGCTTTAAGCCAACTTTTTCACTGTCCTCTTTCACTTTCACCAAGAGGCTCTTTAGTTCTTCTTCACTTTCTCTCTTAAGGGTGGTGTTATCTGCATATCTGAGGTTATTCATATTTCTTCTGGCAATCTTGATTCCAGTTTGTGCCTCATCCAGCCCAGTGTTTCTCATGCTGTACTCTGCATATACGTTAAATAAGCAGGGGGACAATATATATACAGCCTTGATGTACTCCTTTCCCAATTTGGAACCAGTCTGTTGTTCTTGTCCAGTTCTAAATGTTGCTTCCTGACCTGTTTACAGATTTCTCAAGAGGCAGGTCAGGTGGTCTGGTATTCCCATCTCTTTCAGAATTTTCCACAGGTTATTGTGATCCATACAGTCAAAGGCTTTGGCATAGTCAATAAAGCAGAAATAGATGTTTTTCTGGAATTCTCTTGCTTTTTTGATGATCCAGCAGATGTTGGCAGTTTGATCTCTGGTTCCTCTGCCTTTGCTGAAACCAGCTTGAACATCTGGAAGTTCATGGTTAATGTACTGTTGAAGCCTGGCTTGGAGAATTTTGAGCATTACTTTACTAGTGTGTGAGATGAGTGCAATTGTGTGGTAGTTTGAGCCTTCTTTGGCATTGCCTTTCTTTGGGATTTGAATGAAAACTGATCTTTTCCAGTCCTGTGGCCACTGCTGAGTTTTTCAAATTTGCTGGCATATTGAGTGCAGCACTTTCACAGCATCTTCTTGCAGGATTTGAAATAGCTCAACTGGAATTCCATCAGTTCCACTAATTTTGTTTGTAGTGATGCTTCCTAAGGCCCACTTGGCAAAGTAGGCCTTGCATTCCAGGGTGTCTGGCTCTAGGTAAGTGATCATATCATCGTGATTATCTGGTCATGATTATTTGTATCATAGTTTTTATGTTTTGAACCTAAAAGATTAAATAGTTTTGCAAGGCTTATTATAAAAAAGTACTTGCTTCTCTCATCCACTCTTTCCTGTCCTTAATTATGATTTTGAGGGACAGTTTTAAGTATTTTTTCCTGCTGATTCTGGAATTTATCCCCAACTGTCTAAAAAAAATACATGTTTTGAATATTTAGATTTTTTTTGACTTTTTACTGTGAAAGGTAAGGACTTAGTTTCTTAACTCCCTGCTGCCACACACATGTACTCACCACCCATCTCTTATCCTTCTAATGTAGGTATATCACAACTTTTATTAATTAGTGCGGGTTGTTACGTTATTGTGACTGTGAAAATATTTTTCCTTCCAGTCTTATTGCAATATAATTGACATACAGCACTGTATAAGTTTAAAGTATATAGTAATTTTATATCCTTCAGTTTTGCCAGATTCATTGGTGAGTTTTTTGGTGGTGTCTTAAGGATTATCTACAAATTGTATGTCAGTTGCAAACAGAGACAGCTTTACTTCTTCCTTTCCAATTTGTCTTCCTTTTATTTCTTTTTCTTGTCTGACTACTGTGGCCAAGACTTCCAATACTATGTTGAATAAAAGTGGAGAGAGTGGCATCCTTGTCTTGTTCCAGATCTTACAGAAGGTGATTTCAGCTTTTTGCCATTGAGTGTAATGTTATCTGTGAACTTGTCATATATGTCCTTTATTATGTTACGTTAGATGAGATGGCTGGATGGCATCACTGACTCGATGGATGTGAGTCTGAGTGAACTCCGAGAGATGGTAATGAACAGGGAGGCCTGGCGTGCTGCGATTCATGGGGTCGCAAAGAGTCGGACACGATTGAGCGACTGAACTGAACTGAACTGATGGTCCTTCTGTACCCTCTTTGTTGAGAGTTGTTATCATAAATGAATGTTGAATTTTTTCAAAAGCTTTTTCTGCATCTATTCAGGTGATCAAATAATTCTTATTCTTTGATTTGTTAATGTGTATCTCTTTCATTGATTTGTTGATGGTGAACAATCTTTGCACTCCTGAGATCATTCCCACTTGATTATAGTTTATGAGTCCCTTAATGTATTGTTGAATTTAATTTATTAATATTTTCTTGAGAATTTTTGCATCTGTGTTTATTGGTGACACTTACCTATAGTTTTCTTTTTTTTTTTTTTTTGGTGTCTTTGATATTTGGGTGATGTTAACCTTGTAGAATGAGTTCAGTAGCTTGCCTTTATCTGCATTTTGGGGAATATGTTGAGAGGATTAGATGCCAGCTCTTATTTAAACATTTGGTAGAATTCCCCTCTGAAGCTGTCTGGTCCTAGACTTCTGTTTGGAGTTTATTGTTACTGATTTAATTTCATTACTGGTAATTGGCCTGTTCAGATAATTCCTATTTTTTCTTGATTCAGTCTTAGAAGAGTGTATGTTCCTGGGAGTTTGTCTATTTTTTTCTAGGTTGTACATTTTATTGGCTATGTCTGTTTGTGCACCCACAGTAGTAACCTGACCACAGCAGAAGGACTGTGCAGCCCACGTGGAGGACAGCCCTAGAGCATGCAGCTCTGGTGATGAGAAGAGAGTGCTCTGCTGGTCCCATAGGATGTTTCCTGCATAAGCCACTTCTCTGAGATTAGGAAATGTAACCAGCCTACCAAATGCACAGAAATAAAAACAAAGAATTAGGCAAAATGAGGTGACAGAAAAATATCAAGGAACAAAATAAAACCCCAAAAAGAGAACTATGAAATAAAGAGAAACAATTTATCTGATGAAGAATTTAAGGTCATGATCATAAAGGTGCTCAGAACTTGGGAGAAGAGTAAATGAACAGAATGAGAAGGTAGAAGTTTTTAGCAAAGAGTTAGAAAATATAAGGAAGAATCAGAGTTGAAGAAGAGTCCAAGTTGAAGAATCTTCCTTATATAGAAAATATAAGGAATCAGAGTTGAAAAATCTGAGTTCACAATGCTGAAATTAAAAAATACACTAGAAGGATCAGCAGTAGATTAGATGGCACAGAGGAATGGATGAACAAACTTGAAGACAGATTAGTGGAAATGACTCAAATTCAACAGAAAAAAGAATGAAGGAACTGTAAAATATGAGGGCAGTTTAAGAGACCTCTGAGATAACATCGGGCACACTAACATTTACATTACAAGGATCCCAGAGGGAGAAGAGAGAGAAAGGGACAGAGAACATATTTGGAGACATGGTAGTGAAAACTTCCCTAATCTGGGAAAGGAAACAGGCATCTAGGTCCAGGAATCACAGAGACTCCCAAACAGGATCAGTCAGAAGAGGACCATCAGTTTAGCTCTCTGTTCAGTCGCTCAGTTGTGTCCGACTCTTTGTGACCCCATGGACTGCAGCACGGTAGGCCTCCCTGTCCATCGCCAACTTCCAGAGTTTACTTAAACTCATGTCCATTGAGTTGGTGATGCCATTCAACCATCTCATCCTCTGTCATCCCCTTCTCCTCCTGCCTTCAATCTTTCCCAGCATCTGGGTCTTTTCAGATGAGTCAGTTGAAGAGGACCATAGCAAGACACGTTGTAATTAAAATGACAAAAATTAAAGATAGAGAATATTAAAAGCAGCCAGGGAAAAGCACCAAAGTTATATACAAGGAAATTTTCATGAGGATGCTAGATGACTTTTCAGGAAAAAATGCAGGCCAGGAGGGAGTGGCACAATATATTTAAAGTGATGAAAGAGGAAAGCCTATAACCAAGAGTATTCTACCCGGCAAGGCCTATGTTCAGATTTGATGGAGAGATCAAAAAGTTTTACCAAGAAGCAGAAGCCAAAAGAGTTCAGAACCACAAAAGCAGGCTTTACAAGAAATGTTCAAACGACAACTAGAACATGAGAATTATGAGACAAAAAATAACAGCCTACTTGCAGCTTCTTTTCAGATTCAGAAATCATTTTAGAATTTTAAAAACTCTACAGGATGAAAGGGTCAAATTTAAAGTTATGGTAAAAAAAAAAAAAGGAAAGGGTGGTGGCTGGGTCAGTAAGGATGGAGGTATTTCGTGTGCATGCAAATATTGTAATTGATTTCCTTGAGAGGATGAAATTATGAGACATCTGGAAATTTATACCAAAGAAGAAAATATGTGATAGAAAAGATACAGTTAAAGAAAATAATAAATGTAGTTTTAGGGTATGCTGGATCTTATCAGGAAGCGATGCTGCAGCTAAAGTGAAGCGGTTACAATGGCATTACTCGCTTAAGGTGACCCTGTTTAAAAGTTCATGTAAACAACATGCTGGCATTCATGCTGTGTAACTACAATGTACCCTACAAAAGCAGAATATTTACAGGTAGAGAAAGTTTTCTTTTTTTTTTCAAATGGTCTTCACTATTGTAAACTTTTCTGCTCCGCCCCACCCCCTCCCTGCCCACCCATTTCATTTTCAATTGGCTTTGACATTCGGGTTGTCAGGGACATCTCTGGGTAGCTGTCAAGCAGACAACCACCTTCAATGATAACCAAGTCTAAATAGAGACAGAAACAAACCTTTCAATATCCCAATGGATTAATGCTTCTTGGAGATGGTTTCCTTCAATAATTGATTACTAGCTGTGGTTTGACTGTGTGTGTTGGGAACCGTATGTCTGTTGCCATAACAAACTAATTGAGCAATTCAGTTGACACGATTCCTGGTTCCTGCAGTGTGGCAAACTTCAGGCGTGACTGCCAAGCAGGACTGTGCTCTTAAACAATGCATCTGGGAGACTTGAGACTTTTCCAGTTCCCTTCACCTGTGACCCACTTTATAGATTTTAGACTTGTGTGAATGTGCTCCCAGAGGGACAGCTCACTTCAGTACCCTGTCCTGTAGGCAAAAGGAGTAGACCATCCATTACCGTCTCCTTCTCTTTCTTAGGTTAATGACTATATTAAATATTAAACGAGTTTCCGTCTCCAGAGTGCCCCTGTAAGTGATTTTACATTAGCTCATCCACTTTCGGCACCGTGCTTTCTTTGATTTCTGATAAAGCATGTTGCTCTGTGTAACATAACTCAGAGGAAATCATGATTGATTTGACAACTGTTAATGTGATGCTTAATATTAACCTTCATTTTTAGATATGAGGGAGGTTGGTGAAGGAGGAGGAGAGGGAGAAGTAAGAGGAATCAGAGAGAGAAAGTGTCTTAGGCTTCTTTTAAGGTGACAGGGATGAAGGATCTCATTAACATAACACAAAAAGTTAACGCATTTCCCCTCCTTTTTCTTCTTTGAGACATCTCAGAATCTCTGGTGGCTCAGATACTAATTCTAACTCCTCCCTATCAGAGCTTTGATGACTGCATCAAGAGGGTAAAGATCATTTGGGGATACAGATACCTTGGGAATAAAATCTGTGGGATTTGCTGCAGCTTTTCAGAAAGGGGTAGGGTTTTACCTTCAGCTACCTTCCGACTTAACATTGAATGAGAAGGGATGCTGCGAGGAAAGTAGAATTAAGACATAATCTCTACTTACTGAGATTAGTATCATAGTAGACAGACAGGTAAGACCCCTGGAAATTAGAGAGCGGAGGCAGGAGAATCAGGGAAGGTGGTTACCTGTGGGACTTGAGCTGGGAAAGCGTGAGGCCTCTGTCAGCAGCTGTTTTCTAAAGCTTCAGCCAGTAAACAAAAGGCATCCCTGAGGCTTTTCCTTCTCATACAAAGCTTATTCTTAAAAAAGTCAGCCTCTTTTTAACCTGCAGAAGAGTATAGTTGCCTATGCCTCTTTTGACTGTTCTTTTGGGAAGGGAACTAGATTTATATATATTTTCATTTCTTTTCAGTAGACAGAGAAGTGGAAAGTGGAAAAAAAAGTGATCGTTGCTCTGCCGTGTCTGACTCTTTGCAACCCATCTACCGTAGCCCACTGGGCTCCTCTGTCCATGGGATTTCTCAGGCAAGAATCTTGGAGTGGGTTCCCAGGCCCTTCTCCAGGGGATCTTCCTGACCCAGGGATCTAACCCAGGCCTCCTGCATTGCAGGAGGATTCTTTACTGTCTGTGCCACCAGGGAAACCCAGAGAAGTAGAAATCCTTGGGTAATTGCAGAAGTTGGTGTTTTTGGAACTCAGTCCTACAGCGTGCAGTCCATTCTCACTCCAAGTTGGTAGAAAGATACCAGCAGTGATTTGAGTCTGTGTGACAGGTTTGTTCTTTGTCGTCTCTCGGAGGCACTTTTACACACATTTTAGCAAGAATAGGAGGAGGGAATTCGGGTCTCATAACATTACATGTCTCACTTTTATTTATTAGGGCTTGCATATTGAATGAACTAGGCCTTGATGAAAACTTTTATTGGATTTGTATAAATTTTGCTCCCTAAAGAGCCAATATATAAATATGTTACTTAAGTGCTAGAGATATGTAATTGAGTAAAGTTTTACAATGGGAAGAGAGCTTTTAACTAGATCAGCTTCTTCATTTGGCCCATGAGGTCTTAAATGGGAAAGTGGTCCTCTAAGGCCTCACAGCTGGTGATATACAAAATATGGAGACCCAGCCACAGAGCCCCATGTATGCAAAACCATGCTGAGATAAAAAACAGACACAACAGGAAAGAGAAATATGATTGGGAGCAGGCTAGCCAGTTCTTCTCTTGTAAAAGAAAATGTTACAAATATTCTAGTAGAAGTATATGGTGATTACTTTTTTAAAAAACAGTATATTGTGAAAAATTTATCATTTGCTGCACAGGAGGGCTGGTACAATCAAGTAGTAAGATTTTTTAAAACAATGATTTAACAGAAAGATCCCTACCTGAAAATCCATTCTCTTTTGATTCACGCTGCTCTTCTGTCTTCTCAGTATGCGAATCGACAAAACAAAGATATTAGTGGGATTCAAGTTTATGCAGATTGGCCAATATGAATTGTACATGGCACCTGACAGCCTTGGGCAAGATCTCTGGTGTGATCACTGGCAGTAGTTTCAGATTCCAGGTAGTCTCTGTGACCTGCAGTAACTCAGACACATCTAGCAGCTTGAAAGTGTGGGCTTTTGTATCATTAGATCAGAGGTTCTCAGTTGATTGCTGACACTTTGGGCCTGAGAATTCTTTCCTGGTGCATTATAGGATATTCAGCAGCATGCATCCCTGGCCTCTAGACATGAGACGCCGGTAGCTTGCCACAGCCCACTGTAACAACCATGTCTCTAGACATTGTTTCCTGCAGATGGACGAGAGGCAGACTATCCCCCAGTGGAGAGCCAGCAGCTGCTGCATTAGATGATATTGCGGTCGCTTCAGAATCAACCAACCCATGTGGCCAGTTTGTTCCAGACCACAGAAGCCTGCCTTTGTTCCTTAAGCAGGAGAGAGCAGCACAGCGCATAGGTGTGTGCACCTGGGTGTGTGAAGGAAGGCAAGCTAAGCAGGTCTCTGCTAAACCAGTCAAATGAAAGGCAGAGAGGAAAGAGATTACTGGATCAATCAGGGTCTAGCTAGGAAAACAGAAACCACAGGGGAATAAATGCAGGGAATTGTTTATATCGGTGATGTGTTGAGCTGAGTGTTATTTTTGGAATTGTAAGGAAATCCGGAAATGAGCAATGACAGCCATTACCCTAGGCTGGGGAGAGAGAGGTCCTTAGGGATCAAGTCATCCCAAAAGAGGCAGGGACCAGGATGGGCCTCTCTGGTGGGAACTGAAACCGTAATGGAGATGTGAAGCTGCCCTAGGCAGGGGGAAGAGGAGAAATACCCTGTTTTCCCTCACCCTCCAACCTATTGCCACACCCTCTCCATTGCAAGAGCTAGTTTTCCACTTGCCATATCCATGGTATATAGAGTACAGTGGGATACTTGGAAATGAACCTAAGAGCAAGCAGGCCCCGGACTGGCACAGATAACTATGTTCAAAAGCAGCAAATGGCATATTCTATTTCCTGGAGAACTAGAACTGGAGGCACGAACTTATCTTGCTTAATGTCCAAAGCATGAAACACTTTCTGCTTCTTCAGTGACTTCATTTTACAGCACCCTCAAAGCTAATGAGGTACAAATACAAGTGCCAGGTAGGTGAAGGTATCTGTTTTTGGGTAATAACCAAAGAATTTTATACTAATACTTTTTTACAATAAAAAAAAAACCCTACCATAGTAAATAATTTACTTTTATGGAGTATTTATCATACATAATTGTAACTTTCTGAAAAATTTTATGATGTAGGCAATATTATTATTCCTTTTCTAGCAACAAGAAAACCAAAATAGGAAGAACTTTAAGCAAATTGCCCAAGGCCACATAACTTGTAAGCAGAGGAGTGTGATTTGAATTCAGGCCTGTGATACTGTGTACCTCCCACTCTTGGCTACTATGTTATGCTACCATATTGTGGGGATATGATGGCTAATGATAGCTAACATTTATCAAGAGTTATTGGATGTCTGGCTATGTTTTAAGTGTTTTTCTACTTACTATTATTAACTCATTGAAATCACACAATAGACCATTTTACCAATGAGGCTCTCTCAGGCTCAGAGAGGTGAGGTAACTGGTTGAAGATCACAGAGCTTCTAAGGGGTAGAACTAGGTTCTGAACCTAAGCAATTTTGGTTTTAGACTGTGCTTTTAACTGCTAAAGTGATTAAAGGTACTGTGTGTATATAATTTATTTTATTCATTGTTCATTTCAACCAGCTCTGTTCTAGGCTGGGCACTTTCCTAAGCTGTGAAGATGAATATGATATTAGCGAGGAACTTATCATTTAGTGGAGCTTATCATTTAGTGGAATGTTCACAAACTTGTAAACAAGTGATGATGATTTCATGTGACAGCTCTTGTAAGAAAAGTTCATCCCAGGAGGTATGGAGGGATAGAGGAAGATTGGGAATTTTCTGTACGTAGGATAGAAAATTGAAAGTGGAAAGTAAAGGAGCTTTTCATAAGAGAGCTAACTCATAAGATGTGTGTATTTGTGCTGCTGAAGTTAGGTAGTTGTGCAAAGACAGTGACAGGAAAGGAAGTGGAATTGAAGGAATATTCATTTGGCTAAGGCCTAGATCAAAGAGGGTTGGGCAAGGAGGTCAGAAAAGAAGACAGCTCCAGATTCTCCGAGGTCTCATATGATCCAGTAAGGAGCTGGGAAGCTTTCCTTTTGCCATGCCTTTAAAATTCCTTAGAGTGCTTGATGCATTTATTTTTTCTATCTTCTACCAGTTGTAAAATTATATTCTCTGGTGCCTTTGAGTGCACTATATGTTGGTGAGAACTAATGAAAATTTTCTCTTTGTGAGTGATGCATATTATAGCTGCTTTGTGAGTGACACATGCAAAAACTCAGAGCTTGAGCCAGTGGGCATTTATGAGGCTCTAGTGACCCAGATTTGGAACAGGCCTTGACCTAAGGTTGTAAAAGCCCTTATGGAGAGATTGCTGTGAGGAAGCTGCTGAAATGTCACTCCAGCCTCACATCATTGCTGTCCAGCTAGTCTCCAAATGGCTTTCTTTGGTAGTTAGCTTCACACTGAGTGTTCAGACCCAACAGACAAAGTGGAAACTTGCTATTTGTGATTGAAATGCATCATTGGAACTTTAGCCTGATGTCACAGCTTCTATTCTTAGAATATGCATAACATAGAAAGATAATTAAATCCCCCATCATGAATGCCATGCTTGGCTCAGTATTTAAGGAAGATCCCTAGGCAATTTGACCTCTACCTTGTCCACTGGGTATGTGTTTTGACTTCTCCTGTTTCTGAAGCCCTGTGGGAGTGTGAATCAGTGGGAGAGGTGGGGAAGGTGAATTTAAGGTGATTCAATATGATACCATTGGCTCAGTTTTGACAAGCTGAGCAATCGAATGAGCACTACTACTTCTGTCCCAAGGTGTAGTTCTTTTGTTCCTTGGATATTGATAATAATATAGTGAATTAGAAGGACATGTAACTTTTTGAAACAGAGTGAAAATAACAGAAGAATGTGCATTTGAATGTCAGTTCTCCTGCTTTTTTGTTTATATAACCATTGGGAAATCACTTAACCTGCAAGTTTTAGTTTTCTCATCTATAAGATGATTCCTGTTTTATGTCGTTGGTGTGAGGAATATGAATTTAACACATATGACAGTGGTATGTGAACTGTGAAATACTGTATAATTTAACACTAGTGTTAATAAATTGACAGGCTCAATAGCCTGTTAGTTCCAAGTATTTTCGTTAACATTTGAGATCTTAGTATGAATAGTGGGTAGTACTAACTGTACCTTTTAGAAGGTTCTTTTTCATTTAAAAGATATTTCAAAGAGCCTACCCTTTGTTCCTCAGTTTATAATCATGGTCCAGAGTTGGCCAATTTTAGAATAAATGTTGCTATTGAACCACAATAAGCTCATCCTGACTGACAAATGACACGGGAGAACCTAGACCCCTCTGGGTTGAGTCTGCTGCATCTGAAGAAGGGGAATAATAATACCAACAACAGAGGGCAGTTTTTAAGACTAAATGAGTTAATCCTTGCAAAATACTTAGCATATCATGTGAAACTATTTTCAGTGACTGTTAACATCTGTTTTTATTGTCATTATTATGATACCCACAATCTGCAGGCCTTCGTGAGGACTGCTGAATTTCCTTCTGGGCACAGTGGATTTTTAAGCTACTTTTGAGAAATTAGTTCAGGTCTTGAAAATCACTCTTATTTTGCACAATTTAAGGTAATGCCTGAGCACCATGTATCAAATACCTCCTACTCCCTGTTTTTTGCAGAGAATAACGTGACCTTGTGAATCTGATATAAAAAGCAACTTTAATCAGATAGTTCATTTATTAAATAATGAATGGTAGCTGATAATTTAGTGAATCCTTTAGGGAATTTTTAGAACCTATTCATAAATTTTTTTGACCAATAACCCTCTGCTAACTTATTTGATCATGTTTAGCTTTTTGTTCTACAACTGATCCATATTAAATACAGAATCTTTAGAAAAGAAAAGTAGCAAAGAGAAAGAAATATAAAAATTTCCTATTGCCTCTTAGCCAAAAATGATCATTATTAATATTTTGGCATATACCTTTTTGGTTAAAATTTCCAAAATTATACTTATTTGAATTAGGCATATGTCTTTAGCACTGAACTCTGACAAGATAAAAGGCCTGTCATGAGAACTTACTTAAAATTCAAAAGAAATAGAATTAAAAAATCTTAACCCAACCCACAATCCCATTTGTAGTTCAATTTAAATATGTAATTCATATGAAAAATATAGGAAACCTTTTGTGGATTGCTTTCCCAAATTGCAATAACAAACTTTTCTGTATATTTTACCTTCTTTGCATCATAAGCAATAAATCACAAATTGTCACCTCTGTATGTAGTGCTTTGTGGCTAAATTATCCTGAAATATCCAAAAGGAGAGCCATTTATGATTTAAATCACAGAATGATTTAAAGAGGAGAGAAAATCTGAGTCAAATACATTACATAAAATGATTCACAGAACATGTCTTTTGTGAATTCTTGAATGACACTCTGAATATATTTTGTCTCCATCTTTTTTGTTGGCTTTATCCCTACGGTTCTAAAAATTGCCGTCAATTTGTATTGACATACCTGTTCTTACAGCTTACCAATACTATTTACTCTTTGGTTGATACAGTAGATGTTGGAAAAAATGGGCTAGAATACTCGAATGGAATGGCTGGAAAAATACGTTTTAGAAGTGTGGGTACAGAGGAGCCTGCCAGGCTATAGTCCTTGGAGTCGCAAAAAGTCAGAGTTTTTGTGACTGAGTGAGCACACAGGTGTGTGCAGAGACATACACACACACCAAACACACACAGGTGGTTTTGTACTTACCTTAATTGTGGGTGTGTGGACAGGCTAAAAAGATAACAAGGTTATGCTATCTAAGCTGAGTGTCGAAGAACTGATGCTTTTGAACTATGGTGTTGGAGTCCCTTGGACTGCAAGGAGATCTAACTAGTCCATCCTAAGGGAAATCAGTCCTGAATATTCATTGGAAGGACTGATGCTGAAGCTGAAGCTCCAATGCTTTGACCACTTGATACAAAAAACTAACTCGTTAGAAAAGACCCTGATGCTGGGAAAGACTGAAGGCAGGAGGAGAAGGGGATGACGGAGGATGAAATGGTTGGATGGCATCACTGACTTCATGGCCATGAGTTTGAGCAAGCTCTGGGAGTTAGTGATGGACAGGGAAGCTATGCAGTCCATGGGGTTGCAAAGCGTTGTACACGACTGAGTGACTGAACTGAACTGATGCTATCTAAATAAGTGAATGGGTCTGCTCTGTTTCCTAAACTGTAACAACTAGCCGAGAGTAAATCAGACTTCCTTTAATTAAAAAGTACCAGGACATGAACAATTATTGCAGTATCATCATAAGAAATTATTGGTTATATTTATAATGCTAAGAGGTTTAGGGGGAGAAGTGGAACCAACTAATTCTTTCAAAATAAATTTCCATTTGTTTAAGAGTATTTCTTCAACTGAATTTAATCCCCACAAGCAATAAGTAGGATTCCTTTTCTCCTGTTTACCCTTTGCATATGACCGCAGGATCACAGAGTTGGGGACATTAACCACCTGTCATCCCAATTTAACTCTTATCAAAGGGTGATAGAGGATGACACAGTGAAACTTGCCTCACTTAAATGGTCAGCAGCAGTGCAGCAGCTTGCTCAGCTTGTCAAATCAAAGGAAAATTGCATGAGACAAGTTAAAGAGACACAGAAGACTTTATTCAAGACTGTTGCAGTAGGGGTCACGACTATTGAAATAAGGGAGAGAGACTGAACTCAACTCCATTGAAACAAAAGGCAGAGAGTTTTTGAGCACTGGTGTCGGCTAATGGAGAAGACCTGGAGGATGTTAGGGGGAGGTAGTCAGTGTGACTGGGATATCTGTCTCTGCTGCTTGGCATTTATCTAAGTCAGGCTCTTATTCTCCCACAGAGACTGCGAGATAAGGGTACTGTCTTCCTATATGATTGCATTTCAAAGGGATGGGTCTCAGGTCCTTAAAGTCCTCTGTTATAAAACTGGCAAAGGGCTGACAAGAGCAGGATGGGAGGTCAGGTGACAGCGACACAGGCTTGTGGTTAAGAGAGTCAGAGATGAACAGGAGTGAGAACTGTATTTCTGTGCTAAGTAGTTCTGTTTTAATCTTTTAACAATTTGTTGCTATTATGATCATCATTGCTATTTACTATTTGCTTAGTTGAATTAAGCCATATAGGTTTCACATGCTGGTTTGCATGTGCAAATTAATCTTAACATAAATTCTCTCAACTTGGGAACATTTTCATTAATAAATATTCTTAAATAATCTGTTCTCAAATTTTCAGTTCAGGATTTAGTTGTTTGAGAACGCTGAGACATTTTGTCCTCTTCAATTCCTTTGTAAAGCTATATACTGTCCAGCTTGTTGGTGTGATTACTTGTCCATTCTACCTCCTATTACATAGATCTCTTCTTTGATGTCCCACATCTTCAAGATGATTTTGACAGTCTGCACTCCTATGAAATCTTACTCAAGCCATTGGTTTTTATAATATTTATTTTTTCTCATGGACTGACTCCTTATTGAAGTCATTCTTTCACC
The DNA here is from genome assembly GCA_006410635.1 of Cephalophus harveyi. Taxonomy (NCBI): domain Eukaryota; kingdom Metazoa; phylum Chordata; class Mammalia; order Artiodactyla; family Bovidae; genus Cephalophus; species Cephalophus harveyi. Next base: position 109,017 of record SJYT01083666.1, read on the forward strand.
AGAAGGCCTGGTATATGAAATCCATAAATTCTGTCCCTAAGAACTTGTCCAGATAAACTAGCCCTGTTCAGCACTACTAATATTAGAAAATCAGAAATGAATGATTTAACCCTGAGTGTCCAAAGGCAAATGGTTGGATTTAACTGGATGCTGAGAGCATTCTGGAACATGCCTTCTAATGACTAAGATATTTCCTGGAATAGGAGATTAAAAATTATTGGTTTACTGAAGTCTTGACTTTTCAGTTCAGTTCAGTTGCTCAGTTGTGTGCAACTCTTTGCGGGCCCATGAACCGCAGCAGGTCAGGCCTCCCTGTCCATCACCAACTCCCGGAGTCCACCCAAACCCATGTCCATTGAGTTGGTGATGCCATCCAACCATCTCATCTTCTGTCGTCCCCTTCTCCTCCTGCCCTCAATCTTTCCCAGCATCAGGGTCTTTTCCAATGAGTCAGCTCTTCACGTCAGGTGGCCAAAGTATTGGAGTTTCAGCTTCAACATCAGTCCTTCCAATGAACACCCAAGACTGATCTCCTTTAGGATGGACTGGTTGGATCTCCTTGCAGTCCAAGGAACTCTTAAGAGTCTTCTCCGGCACTACAGTTCAAAAGCATCAATTCTTCGGCACTTGACTTTTAGAGGATAAATTTTATTACATTCAAGGCTTCTTCTTGCTTCTATTCCTTATACAGATCTAGCCTTGCAGGAAACAAATGTGAGTTTACTCTTCTGTTTTTAGATAATATCAGAGGGATAAATTCTGAATTCCAAGCCACATCTGATGAAAATCTTTCTCCAGATCTTAATCTTGCTTTGCAATAAGATATGCACACACACAGATGGAGAGGTAGATGTCTATATTCATGACATACACATGAACACTTTTAAAGTAGCTTGGTTTGAGTTTTTTCCTTTAACTTTTGTAAGAAATGTTCTCTGGCCTTTCTGAACACTCAGACTTTACACATCTCCATTGAAACAGAAGGTTTAATATTATTTTACCTTTTAATGGCTGTATTTTATTGATAACCTGTGTTCTTCTATTGTCATTAGTCCAGTTGTTTATATAGATTTGATTTCAGGGTATGTAAGGTATGTGCTTATTTTTTGAGAATGTGTGCAGATGGTCTATATGAAGTATGCATAAGTGGCCTCATTATCTACAGGTCAATACTATGACTTTAAGAATTTTGTAAGAATTTTTAAAACATTGTCCCTCTTCCATGCTTATTCTTTTTCACTTGTCCATCAGTTTCCTCATAGCAGTTAACAATAAAATCCTAGGCAAACAGAGAAGACATAGTCTCAGAATTCAGCAAGGGAAGGCAAGCTTGGAAGACAGTGTCCCTCTTCCCAGGCAATCTGTGAGAGGGCCAAAGAAGTCTCTAATGGTATATTTGGTATGTGTGCATGCAGGCTAAGTTGCTTCAGTTGTGTCCGATTCTTTGCAACCCTATGACTGTAGCCTGCCAGGCCCTTCTGTCCATGGGATTCTCTGGGCAAGAATTCTGGAGTGGGTTGCCATGCCCTCCTCCAGGGGATCTTCCCCACCCAGGGATCAAACCTGCCTCTCTTAAGTTTCCTGCATTGGCAGGCAGGTTCTTTACCACTAGCACCACCTGGGAAGCCCATATTTGGTGTTAAAAAGCTTTAAAAGGTAAAAGAAAGCAGGTTGTATTTGTAAGCCTGCTAAATGGGTGGAGAGGTGAGAGCTGGAGCTAGTATGGGCATGAACAGTTGAGGTTATGAGTTGTTCTCAACCTGGACTCTTCATGACACAAGAATAGACAACAATTTTATTCTGTGCTTTAGGGAGACCGGAAAGCATCAAACAGAGTATCATCATACATAAGTGGAACAAAGCAAGAGTCTACGTACAAAAGGGACCAAACGTCCATCTAGGCAGGTAGATATGTCCCTTTGTAGGAGGCAGGGTTGAGCTTGAATGGGGCTGAACAGCCGACCCCAGGGCAGAATTTGGATGGGAAGTGTTGGGGAAGGCACCATCATCATTACAAGCAAGTCAAAATCCTCTTAAGATATGAATAGAATTAGCACAACACGTTCAGGGATATGTGATAAAACAGGGTTTCCATCCTCAGACTTCTAAGTGTTCACTTCTCAGAGACAGGGCAAAAGTATGGTTATTGGAACTACTTGGTGAGGGTTATCAGAGAAGGAAACGCTCTCTAGGTGGAATTGAAACTGAATTCCAGATCTTTTCACATTCTTATACAGCGTGATGTTCCTCAGTTTCAAAAACTGAAAAGCATGCCTAGGAGCTAAGAATGAATGTAAACGAGGAATTACGGAAGCACAATTTACCTTGATGACGGTATGAATTGTTTCTTTAGACTTAATGGGTATTGGTTTTTCTCATCCTAGAATTTCATGTGGAAGCTTTCTCTACTGTGTAATGCCTTGTTCATTCCTACCCTGTCCTCTGCCTCTGGCTCCACCAGGCAGAGTTAGGGGCTCCTTCTCTGTCCTCTCTACTTTCATGAGATCTCCTGACTTATAGAACTTTTGAATGTGTCACTTTCTAAAGCGTATCCTGTGAAGCTGGTGTATCAATAGTTGTTATGCAAAGAAAACAATTTCATCAGATAAGCTTGGGAGCTTTTGAGTTAAATGTATTTCTCTGCTGCATGCTGTTTCAGAGACCATAATTGGCTGGTGTCATCTTGAATCTCTAAGATGGAATGTTGAACATTTTCCACTCTTTCCAGCCTGCTGACCACTTTGTTTTGGGTAGCATCTCAGATGCTAGTGTTTTCTAAAACATGTTAGAAAATGCTCCATATCTCAGGCATTGATCTTCTTTTCCTTACCAGTTTGTGTTAGTTTTTTTTTTTTTTTGAAAACTAGGACTTGTTTTGTTTGTTTCCCAAAGCTGCGTATAGGTACTTAAATGTACTCTTTTTAAAAAATTCTGATAAATACACAAATATTTAATTTACCATCCTAACCATTTAAATATACCGTTTGGTGGTATTCAGTTCAGTTCAGTCGCTCAGTCATGTCCGACTCTTTGCGACCCCATGAATCGCAGCACTCCAGGCCTCCCTGTCCATCACCAACTCCTGGAGTTTACCCACACTTATGTCCATCGAGTCCGTGATGCCATTCAGCCATCTCATCCTCTGTCGTCCCCTTCTCCTCCTGCCCCCAATCCTTCCCAGCATCAGAGTCTTTTCCAATGAGTCAACTCTTCGCATGAGGTGGCCAAAATTTTACAGTCTGTTGTTCCATGTCCAGTTCTAACTGTTGCTTCCTGACCTGCATATAGGTTTCTCAAGAGGCAGATGAGGTGGTCTGTTATTCCTATCTCTTTCAGAATTTTCCACAGTTTATTGTGATACACACAGTCAAAGACTTCGGTATAGTCAATAAAACAGAAATAGATGTTTTTCTGGAATCCTCTTGCTTTTTTGATGATCTAGCAGGTGTTGGCAGTTTTATCTCTGGTTCCTCTGCCTTTTCTAAAACCAGCTTGAACATTTGGAAGTTCATGGTTCATGTACTGCTGAAGCCTGGCTTGGAGAATTTTGAGCATTACTTTACTAGCGTGTGAGATGAGTGCAATTGTGCAGTAGTTTGAGGATGCTTTGGCATTGCCTTTCTTTGGGATTGGTGGTATTAAATACATTTATAATATGCTTTCATCACTACCATTCATTTCTAGAACTCTTCCATCTTATAAAACTGAAACTCTGTACCCATTAAAGAATAACTTCTGTCACCTGCTCTCCCCAGCCCCTGGAATCACCATGCTATTCTGTGTCTCTGATTTTGACTACTTCTGGGTACCTCATATACGCAGAATTATACAGTTCTTCTTGTTTAGTTACTGTCTTATTTCACTCAGCTTATGTAGACTTAATATTTGTTGAGTGTATTATTGAAAAGTAAGAAAGGGAGAAAAGCTACCTCAGAAGATCTTTGGGGACCAAAAATATTGACACCCTAATTTGAAAGATACATATTTACTTATATATAGTGTAATTACTTTTACTTTTCTTTCATTTATGTACTCAATAAACCTTCATTAAGCCCCTCGTATGTTCCATGCCCCTTCATCAACCCTGACCTTTAACAATGACTGAGACAAATAGTTTGTCTGTAAGGGATGGCATTGAAGGAGAGTTTATTACATTTTCAGAAAAAATAACCCTTTGACAAAATTAGTAGCCCATTATTTGTTTAGACATCAAATTTTACCAGTTTACAAGACTTAGTCTTTCAATCTCATATTTTTTCATGAGAAATAAGAACATTTTAAGTATATCAGTTCTCCTGTTGAATGTTGTTATGCCATTTTAATCTTTCTAAGTCAATTAAGAACAACATAAGAATTTTTATGCATTTATTGATCTGGTATGGACTGCTGATTCCATAGAAAGTGTCTATGCTCCAAGGTCCATGATTTTGTTATAGAATGAATTATAACTTTATTTTAACCCTGATCCTCAATTATTGATGGAATTTGTATGAGTGGAAATGGTATTCAATTTTAAACAGAGTAAAAATGACTTTGCCCAGTCTGTCATGTTTTAAATACATGACTAAATAACTTTGTTGAATTTTAGATGAACTGGATCCATGCTTTTCTGGCAGAACAAACTGGAAAACATTAGTTTACTTTATAATGATGATATTATTTAGGTGTTTATCAACAGACATTTTTTGAGGGAATAGGCTTATAAGATAATACATTAGGTAGGAAGATTCAAAATTATAAAAGATATAGTATTCAAGGACTTCCTCATTCTATTGAGAGAAGCCAATCAGTGAAATAAAATGACAGTACTGACTGTACCAAGCAATAAAAGAGGTATGTGCAGAGGTATGTGGTGGAAGTACAAAGGAGGAACAATTAAAACTTTGCAAGGAAGAGGAAAGCATTCATAGAGTAGTTAACATTTGAGTCATTAAACTGAAAGTAGAAATTTTCCTGAGAAAGAAAAAAAGAAAGGCATTTCAAGTAGAGAGGAGAGAATGTGACCAGAGCCTGAGTTGCATGACATGGAATCTTACGTCATGAGATTGAAGAGACATTTTAGAAGCTGATTATGAAAATCCTCATGCAGTATAGTACAATGTTTTGGACCAGGTAGCAAAAAGTCAAAGAAAAAAGCTATGCAGGGAATTGACAAGATACTAATTATATTTACAAAGACATCTGAAATTTGAGTATAGGTAATGATACAGTTGCCATGGCCCTGGCAAGAGATGGTAAAGATCTGTGTTAAGGCTACACAAGTGAAAAGAAGGGAACAGGGAATTTTGAAAAAAGACTAAATGGCTGATGGTATGTGATAGTTGTGGAAGAGATAATAATAACAATAACAGCAAAAATAATAATACCCTCAAATGCTTCTACTTAAGACAGATATGATAACATTAACCTACCTTGTGAGGGCAGCTATGAGAAAGAAGAGCAGACTTTTTTCTTTTTCTTTGCGGTTTTGTTGTTAGTTGATTTTGGAGGTGGTGAAATGGGTGAGGTTTGTGTTAGTTAAATAGAGTGTATGAGATAAGGCAGAATGCTCATGTACAAGAAAAGGATCAAAGTAGGGGGAAAAAAACTGATGGATAGTGTTTAATATGTGTGAAGAGGAATAGGGATTAATCAGAGAGACCAATTAGAGAGACAGGCTTCCCTCATAGCTCAGTTGGTAAAGAACCTGCCTGTGATGCAGGAGACCCCGGCTCGATTCCTGGATCGGGAAGATCTACTACAGAAAGGATAGGCTACCCACTCCAGTATTCTTGGGCTTCCCTTGTGGCTCAGCTAGTGAAGAATCTGCCTGCAGTGTGGGAGACCTGGGTTGGGAAGATCTCCTGGAGAAGGGAAAGGCTACCCACTCTAGTATTTTGGCCTGGAGAGTTCTATGGACTGTATGGTCCATGGGGTCTCAAAGAGTCCGACATGACTGAGCAACTTTCACTTTTAATTAGTGAAATGAGATGGTTGGATGGCATCACCAACTCAATAGACATGAGTTTGAGCAAGCTCCGGGAGTTGGTGATGGACAGGGAAGCCTGATGTGCTGCAGTCCATGGGATCACAAAGAGTCAGACACAACTGAGTGACTGAACTGAACTGAGAGAGACCAAACATGAATATTTAAAGAGCTGGGAAAAAGAGGGTAGAAAAGTTTTAACTTTGCTTTGTTGAATTAAGATTCCTCCTTGTATTTTTGTGCTTTTATTTATTTATTATTTGACTTAATATTGTTCTATTGTATATAGTACCATAGTTTGCCCTTCACTTACTGAAGGATATCGTTATTCTTTCCAAGTCTTAGCAATTATCAGTAAAGATGATAAAACATTCTTGTGTGGGTTTTTTGGTCTAAATTACCAGCTCATTTGGACAAAGGAGTATGAATGCTGGATTATATGATGAGAGTGTGGTTAGTTTTGTAAGAAACTGCCAAGCTGTCTTCAAAGTGGCTGTACCATTTCGCATTCCTACCAATAATGAATAAGAGTTCTGTTGCTCCACATCCTTGTCAGCATTTGATATTGTCAGTTTTAGGTTTCAGCCACCCAATAGATATGTAGTGATATTTCATTATTGTTTTAATTTGTATTTTCCTAATGACTAATGAGGTAGAGCATCTTTTCATATGCTTATTTTTATCTGTATATCTTCTTTGTAAGGTGTCCAAATCTTTTGTTCTTTTTTTAATCAGGTAATTTTTTTTTTACTATTGAGTTTTAAAAGTTCATTGTATTTTAAATACTAGTCCTTTATCAGATATGTGGTTTGCAAATATTGTTTCTAGTCTGGGGTTTGTCTTCTCATTCTCTTATCAGTGTCTTTGGTGGAGCAGCCATTTTTCATTTTAATGGATCCCAACATATTAATTATTATTTCATGGACCATGCTTTTGGTATTAATATCTAAGATATCATTACGAAATCCATTGTTTTTAATGCAATAGATTTTGTTGTCCTTTGCTGAGAGTCAGTGTATGAAATGATAATTTGAAGCATATTTCTACAGCTTCTAGAGATCAGTTGTTGAAAATATTATTTTAATATTTTATTCATTTTTAAAAATAAGAGATCATCTTATAAGATCTTCTTATAAATTAATTCTGGGGAATATTTGCTTCTAAGATGTACTTTTAGGATTTCTTTCATTAATTAATGTGATTTAGTTTATCCATTGCAGAAGGAAATGGCAGCCCACTCCAGTATTCTTGCCTGGAGAATTCCAGGGACAGAGGAGCCTGGTGGGCTGCCGTCTATGGGATCGCACAGAGTCGGACATGACTGAAGCAACCTAGCAGCAGCAGGAGCAGTTTATCCATTGTCTAGAAATTCTAAACCTATGACTTTTTGTTTTGACTTCCTAAAAAGCTAAATTTATTCTTCAGTGACAGTAATTATCTCAATCTTGTTGCTGTATGTGTCCCTGTCTCCCTTCTTCTATGTGGATATCTGGCTTTTTTTTCCTTTAAGTTTTAATATAGTTAACCTACAAGAAATGACTAAGTTATTTGAGTCAGTTTTAGAATGGCATGACATCCTGGAAGAAGGACCATTAAAATTTGCTTACTATATGGTAACTTGGAAACTTAACTGCCTAAATCAGTTTGGTTGCTTTAGCCAGAATGCCCAATTTTAAGTCAGAAGCAAATGGTCAAAAAATAGATTTTCAAACACTTTAGCTCTATTTTAATCAATAGCCTGTTGCAGCTGCCTGACAGGGGGCCCACGTCACATTGACCTGTGAGAGTTTGTGATAGGTGAGTACTGTTGATGGATCTGTCATGGAAGCTGTGCAAATCCTGCCCTGTGAGCTTATTTGAGAGTCCTTCTGAGGGCTCACTAAAGGAAACTGCTCACAGTATTTGTTGCATAGCCCATAAGTAGAAAGATTTTTCTAAGAGCTTCAAAATATATCTGGGATTTGTTAATATTTTTGGTGTATATTCCCATTCCTTTCTCTTGTTCTGACAGCACCTAGTGGAGAAGATAGTGTCAGAGAAAAAACTAAAAAGGGAATTATGACTAATATCCTAAGTTCTGTAAAACAGCTAAGGAAGGGAGCTAGCATATAGAAGGGAGCTAACATATAGAAGGGCTACATATAGTAGCTTTAGGACCTTGCTAGAAACTTGCATCAATAAGATCCAATCCCTGAATTCCAGGGTTAGCAGTCTACTGAGAAGATAGATAATTCTAATAAAATGTATCAATTGTTACTGTGTCAGATGAAGAGAGAAGAATGAGTACTGAGAACTGTAAAATAAAAGAGTACATGTAGTTTCATTGCAATGTGCTGAGAAGGCAGCATAAGGGCTTTAGGTTAAAGGCAAGAAAAAATTTCCTGCCAGTGAGAGCTGTTAACATTTCATGCGCATGGAGGAAATTTGTTAAACCATCCTGGCTGAAAGGTCTTCTAAAACCAGGGAGATTTTCACATCTGAGAGGGTAAGTGTGGGTCTGCCTGCAGGCTGAGGGATGGATTGGATGACCTCTTCGAGCCCTGCAGGGCCAGGACTCTCTGATTCTATTAGTGAATTTAGAAGTGGAAAATTCATCTTGTGTATTAGATATTACATTAAAAATGTTAAATCTGTCACAAAGTGATAATCAGTGAAATATTTCATGCTCAGTGAGGCAAGAACCTTGAGGCTCTTTGTGAGCCTGAAACAGTGGGGTGATGGCTTACTCAAGAGTCTGATATGCAGCTCTGAGGTCCTTCAGACTTGTTAGAGAGAGAATAGTTTCTGCCTTGGAACCTGTGATTTTGACATTCAGATGGCAATTTGCCATTTGTGCTGTGCTGGGTCATTCATCAACTTGGGCAGCATTGATATTCTGCATAATGTGCTTGCATGAGAGACCATCATGATGTCTCCATGATAATTTTTTGTCTGGATCACAGTTTGTACATTCCGTTTGTATTTTTGATATATGTGGTCTTCATTTGTTTAGGTTTTCCTGTAAGTGGCCAGCATGGTATTTTTAAATAGCAGAAAATTTTAGACTACTTTCATGTTATAGCACCTTATCATAGGATATGGCTTCCCTGATAGCTCAGTTGGTAAAGAAGCCGCCTGCAGTGCAGAAAACCCCGGTTCAATTCCTGGGTCTAGAAGATCCTCTGGAGAAGGGATTGGCTGTCCACTCTGGTATTCTTGGGCTTCCCTTGTGGCCCAGCTGGTAAAGAATCCACCTGAAATGCAAGAGATGTGGGTTTGATCCGTGGGTTGGCAAGATCCCCTGGAGAAGGGAAAGGCTACCCACTCCAGTATTCTGACCTGGTGAATTCCATGGACTGTACAGTCCATGGGGTTGCAAAGAGTCCAACAAGACTGAGTGACTTTCACTTTCACTTTCATAGGAAAGGCTGTAGTGGATAGGCAGGACTCTGCAGCAGGGGCTGGGGTAAGAACTTGGCCAATTAGGAAAGTTCTGCCAGGAACTCCATTCAAAGAGTCAGAAGCTAAACTCTGATGAGCAAACAGGACTGACATGTGGCGACCTATTCAGGCCCACCTGGGGAGGTTTATTCTGGGGGAGTCAGTCAGGCAGGGTAGGTACAGGAAGGTAGGAAGGTCATGGTCTTAGGGAGTTCAGACACAGCAGGCTAGGTCCTGCAGACAAGCCACAGAACAGTGAACCTTGAGTCAGGAACAGGGGTTGCTTTATCTCTGATAGGCCTGGGCAGCTTGGAATCTAAACTGTTAGTACAAGAAAAACAGAGGCCAGCGCCTAAAGCGATAGAGAAAGGGGAATATGTTCTCAGGTATGGAGTGGAGCACAGTGGGGAAGAGTGACCGCTGGAATCAGCAAACCCGGCTAAACAGTTCTGCCATCTGGGTGACCTCAGCCAGATAAATTAAACTCTTAGAGCTTCAGTTCCTACATCAACAAGGTAGGGCGAATGCAAGTCCCTTCATTTGGTTATATAAAGTACAGTGCATAGCACATTGTAAGTACTCCTTTGTTAAGTGAACCATTTAACTACGTAAACACACACATTCACATGTGCACGCACTAGTAACACAGTAGTAAAAATTCCAGAAGTCAAGTCAGAGTTTGGGGTGAGAACATTATCTGGCATATCCTGTCTTGGCAAAATACTTTATAATCTCAGTTTTGGTTTCCTTCTATGTCAGAATGAGATATTTTTAGATTATGGAGTTGTCATAACATAGAGCAATGTAAGTAAAGGGCTGGGTACAGTGCTTGACAAATAGGGGGTGCTTAATAAAAGACACCCTTGCTTCTGTTCTTATCATCATTATTATTGCTATTACTGTTAAGCCACTTTGAGATGAAATAACTAGACTCTATCTACTGAAATACTGGCACCATCAGTGGAGTCCCAGCATTATCCACTCTGATTAGGCAGCACTATGGAAAAGCAACCCTACACGACAGGCCTGATGAATCTGCCCAGAGAGAGCCTGAGCTGGGAGCCTACAGAACTGTGCTTAGGAGAAGCAGAAGATAAGCCCCATGGTGTAGCACTGGGTGGATTACACTGGGCTTCCCAGACGTGTTCTAAGAGTTTTAATTTTTAAAAACATGTTTTTTTCTAACGACAAAAATAACAAATTTAGCATGTTTGAGGAACAGATGAAAGTGTAAGAAAATAATCCATAATAGTCTCCAGGTATCCTCCAAAAACTAAAGTAACTATTTCAATGTATATTTTCTCAGTATTTTTCTAATCATATATATCGTAAAGATTATAAAAGTTCTATATTCTACATGCTTTTTCATTCTCTAATAGTTCATGAATATTTTTCCATTTTGATAAATCATCTGTTGCACTTTAATTGAACAATGCTGAATTCCTGTAATAGAATTAACCAGTTCTTCATGGTTTGGGTATCAGTATTTTCTAATTTTCATGATTTTCCCTTTGACACATGTCAAATAGAATGATATCTTAAGTGAAATTCTGTGGAACCATGTGCAGATAACCAGTAGTAAATACTTTTACTCTTTATTCACACACACACTGAAGAATATTACACAGTATAAGAGAAACCAGTTTAGAGAAGTCCTATAAGCAGAACTTTGCCGTTTTTTTGGTGGTCCTTGACTACCATGCGGGGTGAGGAGTGAGCAAGTCTCACTTGCACTGCAAAGGCCAGAACGCATCACAGTTTCTAATATGATGAATCTGGCAGATTAAGTTCTAAAAAGTCACTACATTCATCCTTCTACAGGCTTTTATTATTATTTTCCAATTAGAGTAGATTGCATGTCAGACTTTGCCTCTTGAAACATGATAAACAGAAGCTGTGGTCAGAGGCAGGATGTAGTCTGACCTGTCTCTGATTGCCTTTGGAAAGAGGCAGGGGTTTGGATTGTAGAACCCTTATCTGTTTCTTTCCTACTGCTACTTTCACAAATGACCACAAATCGGTGCCTTAAAACAACCCAAAGTTAGTATCTTAACAGTCATGTAAGGCAGAAGACCAAGGTCAGTCTCAGGGAGGTAATGTCAAGGTATCAGCTGGACTGTTTCTATTTTGTTCTGAAGCCTCTAGGAGAGAATCTGTATGTTGCCTTCCCAGCTTCCAGACACGGCCTGGATTCTTGGTCATGGCCCTTTTCTCCTCCTTCAAAGCCAACAACCTAGCATTGTCATAACTCCTTCACTGACTCTGCTTCTGTTGCCATATCTCCTTTCTCATTCTGGAACTCCTGTTTTACAAGGACTCTAGTGCTTACGCTGGACCCACCTGGATAATCAGAGAATCACAAAGTCCTTAATTATAGCCATACAGTCCCTCTTACCATGTTATATAAGGTGTTCATAGGTTCTGGGGATTTGGCCAGGGGCAACTTGAGGGGCCAGTATTCTGCCTACCATGCTTTCCCTCCTGGTGGTCATTTGTGAATCTATGTTTAGGTGGATATTGATATATTAGGAAGATGTTAAACTTGATATTATTTCTAGGAATACAGTTATAAAATTTCCCTGAAATCACAGTGAGTAGTTCTGTAGTAAGATCTAAAAGGACTGAACTGGGCCCTGAGCCCCAAATCTCTTTCATCTCTGTGAGAGTATCTGAGCCACAAATAGAGCATCACTAGCAGGGTCCCTCTATTAAATCTTAACAACCTGCAAATTTACAACTCTGTCAGCAAGGCCCAGGCTTATCCACATACACTGATTGAATATGGAAGGAAAATAATTGGTGCTGTTGTCTGGAGCTGGCAGGAAACTTGAACTTGGAGAACAAGTCTTTCTTAGAATGAGCAGCAAAGGCTTATAGGCTTGCTTATATGTAGTGATTGATTGCCAAACTTAAAACTCTAGCATAAAATTTCTTACATGGATATGAAATGGTTATTTCAGAGCATGAGTCTGGTAGGCTTTAAAAGTTATCTGATTACACTTCAGATTTTGAGTTCTTTTTGCAATTCTGATAGAGTGTTTCAGAAAACTAGTGAAATAATACAAATGGGTGCTCTTTCCTTTCTGTTTCTATGTGACTTGCATTGTTATTATGCTTACACACATTGTAACATATGCCAATTTAACAGTTTTGGTAAAAATAAACAAAATTCCTGAATTTTCAACATGTCAGAAAACATTTAAAAATCCTTTGGGTTCTGGTGATAAAAGGAGCTTAACCTTCATGCTTCAATTTTGGGATCTTATCTTTATTTCTACTCTAAGGTTAGGGAAACTCTCAAGGGCCTTGGAAAATGTGAACTTGATAAAGAGAGATTTGTGAGATTTTTTTCTTTCTGCAATTTTCTATTTATTTCAGTGTCTTGATGATAGTAATAAAGACTAGTTGGGCTAAATGAAATTATTTGTTTCATTGGGTGGGGGGAGGGAAGTATCAGCTAGGGTTCAATACAAGGAGTAGAACATTTTTGATATAGAAAAAACAATTTATCATAGGGTCTGCTGCTGCTGCTGCTAAGTCGCTTCAGTTGTGTCCGACTCTGTGTGACCTCATAGACAGCAGCCCACCAGGTTCCCACATCCCTGGGATTCTCCCAGCAAGAACACTGGAGNTATTCAGCAACGAAGTGAGAAGGAAAACACATTTTTATAATGTAGCAGCTGCTGCTGCTAAGTCGCATCAGTCACGTCCGACTCTGTGTGACCCCATAGACTGCAGTCCACCAGGCTTCACCATCCCTAGGATTCTCCAGGCAAAAACATTGGATTGGGTTGCCATTTCCTTCTCCAATGCATGAAAGTGAAAAGTGAAAGTGAAGTCGCTCAGTCGTGTCCGACTCTTAGCGACCCCATGGACTGCAGCCCACCAGGCTCCTCCGTCCATGGGATTTTCCAGGCAAGAGTACTGGAGTGGGGTGCCATTGCCTTCTCAGTCACAGGGTCTAGACATTATGAAATTGAGTGAACTAGTAAAGAAATCTGTGGAAAGCTATTATCTCAAGCTACCTACTACAGCTTGAGGTAGCTATAGGTCTGCAGGGCTGGTGGTCCAGTAGAAGAGCTGAATGTGAAGTGGAGGAGGGCTGCTGCTACTGCTGCTGCTGCTAAGTCGCTTCAGTCGTGTCCGACTCTGTGCGACCCCATAGACGGCAGCCCACCAGGCTCCCCCGTCCCTGGGATTCTCCCGGCAAGAACACTGGAGTGGGTTGCCATTTCCTTCTCCAATGCATGAAAGTGAATAGGCAAACTTAAGTAGCTCAGTTGTGTCTGACTCTTAGCGACCCCATGGACTGCAGCCTACCAGGCTCCTCCATCCATGGGATTTTCCAGGCAAGAGTACTGGAGTGGGGTGCCATTGCCTTCTCCGGAGAAGGGCATAAAGACAAAAGAAATATCTATTTCTTACCACCCCAGTGGACCTCAGTGATGCAGGTGACTGGCAGGAATATCTAGAACTTTCTATTGGATATACAAGACTTTGAGAAGTCTCTGCAGAGGTCAGGTGTCAAGGTGGTGTCAAGGTGGGCCATTAGGTCATGATAATGTGAGCGCTCTGCTCTGGTGCCTCCCACTCAATGCATTTCAGAGCATGATGGTTACTGTTTCACTTCTGCCTTTGAAATCTAGCACATCTCCAGTAATCAAACCAAACTTAGAACTACATAGCAAATGGAATTCCAGGACATATAGTTCCAGCTCATCTAAGTGGACACAGTTAAAGCCACCATGGGAAATTTCCCAGGCACTGTGGACTGATGGTTAAGATCAACCAATACTTAGAGGCACACACCATATTAAATACTTCAGAAAGAACAGTGAACAAAAACAGGAGAGAGAGCAGTGAATAAAAACAGATAAGATCCTTGTCCTCATAGAACTCACAGTGTTGTGAAGATAGATAACAGAAGAACTGTATAAAGCCACAAAACTGTTATAATTTTGAAATGCACAAAGGGAATTAAAAAGGTGCTATTATAGAGAATAATGGACTTCCCTCATAGCTCAGTCAGTAAAGAATCTGCCGGTAATGCAGGAGATCTGGGTTCGATTCTGGGACTGGAAGATCCTCTGGAGAAGGAAATGGCAACTCACTCCAGTATTCTTGCCTGGAGAATCCCATGGACAGAGGAACCTGGCAGGCTACAGTTGATGGGATCGCAAGAGTCGGATGTGACTTAGCGACTAAACCACCACATAGAGAATAATAGAAGAATGATAATTCTAGAGAATGAATTGGGTCTGGCAAGAGACAGAATCTGGTGAACAGAAAGGATTATGGCTTGAAATAGTAGCAATGAATATAGGAAGAAGCGGAGAAGGTGTTTTGTTGTATTTCAGAGGAAGAAAAATCAGCCTTTGTTATTAGACTGGATGTTGAGAAAATAGGAAAGAAAATTCAAGGATGATCCTCAGGTCTTTAATCTGAGATCTTTATGTGGGAAATTCAGAAGAGAACTGTTTTGGGAAGGTAAAATTGAGTATAAAGTTTTCAACATGATAGTTTAGAAATGTTCAGTTTGAAATACCATGTGTGGTGGTCTATAAACTCTGGAGCTCAGAGGAAAAGTTGGAGAATAGTGCAGTAAATATGAAAATTTGGGAATTATCCTTATAGAGATGGGATTTAAAGTCATAGTAGTACATGAGATCTTGGAGAAAGGGAAATGTAGAAAGAGAAGACAGATAATCTAGCACAGAGCTCCAAACTACTCTATAATTTAGAGAATGGGTAAATAGGATTGTGTGTGTGTGTGACACACACACACATACATATATAAGTCAGAAGGTGAAGGTGAAGGTGAAGTCACTCAGTCGTGTCCGACTCTCTGCGACCCCGTGGACTGTAACCTACTAGGCTTCTCTGTCCATGGGATTCTCCAGGCAAGAATACTGGAGTGGATTGCCATTTCCTTCTCCAGGGGATCTTCCTGACCCAGGGATCGAACCCGGGTCTCCCACATTGGAGGCAGACGGTTTAACCTCTGAGCCACCAGGGAAGCCCCTGGGAAGTGGAAAATTAGATCATGGTATTATAAAAGCAAAGAGGAAAATTAGGAGGGAGAGAATGCCAGTTATCACTGAAATTAGATTGGAGGAATATTTTCCAGGATTTTGGTTTCAGCAAGTCTTTACACTCCTAAAAATTATGGTGAACCCCAAGGGGCTTCTATTTTTGTGGGCTGTATCCATCAATATTTACTTTATTAGAAATTAAAACAGAAAAATTTTAAGTATGTATTACTTTAAAAATAGCAAAAATAAATCCATTTCACATTAATATAAGTAATATACTTTTATGGAAAAAACTATATTTCTCAAAAATATTGAGAATGGTGACATTGGTTTATGTTTTTGCAAATCTTTTTGGCTTAATAATTCTGCTTCTCTACCAGTCTGTTTTGTTCTGTTGTTTTGGTTGAAGCATGTGAATAAAATATGGTCTCACAAAAAATGTAGTTGGAAAAGGGAGTAATATTTTAGCAATCTGTAATAATAATTATAGATATTCTTTCTTACTATAATAGAATTTGGTAAGTGACAATTTCTTAACAATTAATTGGAATATAGAATCTAAAACCATATCAGTGAAAATTTAATACTCTGCCATGTTAAAATCTATCAGTGTACTTTATATTTTGAATGGATATTTTCACCCATGCGTGATTTTGTAATACCATCATCACCCAGGAAATATGGGTTTACTGATTTCTACATATTGGTGAAATATTGTTATATTCCATTTGACAATGTTTTCAGAATCACGTTAATTAACATCATCTCTAATGTCATCAGTATTATTATAAGAATAGATTTTATAACATAAACCCCTTGAAAAATTTTTTAGTACTCCAGGGATCCCTTGATCACATTTTGAGACTGACATTTAGTTAGAAAAAGCTAGCAAAGTATTCATTGGATTTAACAACTTGGCGGTCATTTGGTGACTTTGGTAAGAACAACATTGATGGATGGAAACAAAACAAATTGGAATGAGTTAAATCAAGTAAGAAAGTATTGATTTCCCAAAAGAGTACTCTCTAGAGACATTTATTTTTAAAAATAAGCAGAAAATTCAGACAGTAGCTGAGGATGTGTGGCTAAAGGAAGATTTAGTTTCATTTGCTTTGCTTTGTTTTAAAAACACAACCACATTTGCATATTGATAGAAACATTTGAAAAGACTAGAAGAGATGGCTGGTGTAGGAAAAAGAAATAATTGCAGGAACAAAAGCCTTGTGAAGACATGAGAGGATTATACTTGATAACATGGATTTGCCTTCAATAAAAGGACCTAATAAGAGAATGGGTTCAGATGCAGGTAGGTTTGTAACTGTGGATTTAGATGGCTTTTATTTTCTCAGTGAAGTGTGAAATGAAATTACCAGCTGAAATTTGGGCTAAGAAGAAGGGGTTTTGGAGATTTAAGAAAAGATAGAAGGTATGAAATGTTTTGGGGAAGGAGGATATGAGTTAGTAAGAGAAACATGATAAGATTGCATGATTGTCTGGACAGGGTAGGCTTTTATCCATAAACTTAAAATGAAATCAATTACTTATGTGATTTTTTCCAGGAGTGTACAGTTATTTGGGTGTAGACATGGAGAACGAAATGGGTAGGTTTATACAGGATTGGAGTTTTTGAGACGATGGATGATAAACAGGGAGAGGAAAATAACTTGATATTTTCAAAGGATTAATTATGACTATTTGCAAAGGATTAACTGCGATATATCATCATATGATCTAGACAGACCAATGAGGAAACTGAAGCTAGGAAGGGGTTGATGGAAAATGATAAAGGTCTGGGATCAATGAATTGGAGATCACTATTGAGGAGGAGCACTGAGAAAAGAAGATAAGGAGATGGAGCCATGGTCAAAGACTTGGCTTTTTAAATTTAATTTTCATTACTGCAATTTCTGATGAGTTATATGTGGTTATACCATGAGAATAATTGTTAATTGGAAGAAAAAAGAATTGCTGAGGTAAGACAGGAAAAAAACCAAATCTATTTATGTTATTCCTGTAGTTCACTGATGAAGGTGGTGTAGGATGGATGAGAAAACTGAGTTGTGTGTTGAAATCAGATAACAGGTTAAGCAAGATTGTATTGCGACACTAGTCAAAGAGAGAATGAAAGATTCAAATAGAGATGTGGCAAGCCAAGACACTCAGCATGTCAGGAGTCTGGGAGGGCTAACAGAAGATAGGAAGAATGGGGTACCAGTGATGGAATGAAAATGAAGCCATTGAAAATAGCTGGGCAGAGGTGACTCTGATAATAACACAAGAGCTGATTGGAGCCAAGAAAAATAGCTTCTTTTATTGTAATGGTTCTTGCCCTGGCATGGCCAGAAACTTATAGACAAAAAGTATCCCTATAAATGAATCAATTTCAACCTATCCCATCAGCTGGAACTACTGATACTGCTTGTCATTCTTCTCTCCCTGTTTGAAGTTTAATATCTTAAAAACAAAACCAAATCTAGCTAGCAAATCACTTCACATTTTTGGCCTGCAATTTCCAAATCTTTAAATAAAAGGGTTAGAATAGATGATTTTGAAAGTTTTGCTCAACTATTAATTTCTTTGAATTTAAGAGGAAAACATTTGAAAAATTTAGAATAGAAGAAGGTGAAATTAAAAAAAAAAAAATAGCTCAGTAAAGATTTCCCTTGCTTGCTTACCACATTATAAAGATGTTTCAGTTCAGTTCAGTCGCTCAGTCGTGTCCGACTCCTTGTAACCCCATGAATCGCAGCACGCCAGGCCTCCCTGTCCATCACCAACTCCTGGAGTTTACTCAAACTCATGTCCATCGAGTCAGTGATGCCATCCAGCCATCTCATCCTCTGTTGTCCCCTTCTCCTCCTGCCCCCAATCCCTCCCAGCATCAGGGTCTTTTCCAATGAGTCAACTCTTTGTGTGAGGTGGCCAAAGTATTGGAGTTTCAGCCTCAGCATCAGTTCTTCAAAAGAACAACCAGGACTGATCTCCTTTAGGATGGACTGGTTGGATCTCCTTGCAGTCCAAGGGACTCTCAAGAGTCTTCTCTGATACCACAGGTCAAAAGCGTCAATTCTTCAGCTCTCAGCTTTCTACACAGTCCAACTCTCACATCCATACATGACCACTGGAAAAACCATAGCCTTAACTAGACGGACCTTTGTTGACAAAGTAATGTCTCTGCTTTTTAATATGCTATCTAGGTTGGTCATAACTTTTCTTTCAAGGAGTAAGCGTCTTTTAATTTCATGGCTGCAATCACCATCTGCAGGGATTTTGGAGCCCCCCAAAATAAAATCTGATACTGTTTCCACTGTTTCTCCATCTATCTGCCATGAAGTGATGGGACCAGATGCCATGATCTTAGTTTTCTGAATGTTGAGCTTTAAGCCAACTTTTTCACCCTCCTCTTTCACTTTCATCAAGAGGAATTTTAGTTCCTCTTCACTTTCTGCCATAAGGGAGGCGTCGTCTGCATATCTGCGGTTATTGATATTTCTCCTGGCAATCTTGATTCCAGCTTGTGCTTCTTCCAGCCCAGCGTTTCTCATGATGTACTCTGCATATAAGTTAAATAAGCAGGGTGACAATAAAGATGTTTAGAAATCGATAATTCTTGTCTCTAACAAACATACAATGAAACTCTTCAGTATACCACTGAAAATGTGTCAATGCTTATGGAAATGTTTTAATAGCTATTATAATTACCTTTCACTCTGTTATGGGAATTTTATACTAAGGAATAATTTTAAATATGGAAAAAATGTTATTCAGAAGTATGTTGAGATATGTAGTTTATATATTGAAAAATTGGAAAAGTTTTGAAAACATGTATTTTTAAAAATAAAAGTTTATTTCTGGTGGAAATTATGGTATACCTAGTAAATGAAAAACAATGAAAAATTTGCTTTTTATAATAGTGCTCATGAAAAGCAGAAAATTTTAAAAATTCTTAAGAGATTTTCAAATGAAAAAGCAAGATGAAAATTATTTTACAGTGTGTGATTTTAACCATATAAAAAGCAAGACCAACCTATGTGTAGAAAATAAAAGACCAGAAAGAAATAGCAAAATATTGAGGTGATTATGTTTGATAGGGGGAGCTGCAGGTTATTCTCTCTATATCTCTGCAGATTTTCTTTAATGACTACTATAAAGGAAACATTAAACAATTATTGTAAAGCAAACATTCGTCAGGGCTCAGCAGTAAAGAATCTGCTTGCAGGGCAGGAGATCCAGGTTCAATCCCTGGGTAGAGAAGATTCTCTGGAGAAGGGAATGGCTATCCACTCCAATATTCTTGCCTGAAGAATTCCATGGACAAAGGAGCCTGGT
Source organism: Cephalophus harveyi (assembly GCA_006410635.1). NCBI lineage: Eukaryota > Metazoa > Chordata > Mammalia > Artiodactyla > Bovidae > Cephalophus > Cephalophus harveyi. Next base: position 128,763 of record SJYT01083666.1, read on the forward strand.
GGGCTGTAGTCCATGGGGTCGCAGAGTCGGGCATGACTGAGTGACTAACACTTTTACTTTCAAACGTTAAATGGTATTTAAAACAAAAGTGCAGCTCTTTTAAAAACTCTGTGTCTGGTTTCTAGTCAGAGTCAGAGACGTTAGGTGGGACAAGGTCTTCATTCTTTGCCAGAGATTTAAAATGATTCATTCTAATTGACAGGGAGCAATTGCACAGTATTTCATTTTTAGAATTCAGGTAAATATTCCTTCTTCCGTCGAACACAACTTATTGCAAACTAAATACCTACTGTATAATTAAGCTGGTATAATTAATAAAGGGCAGAGGGGACTTGGAATGTGTGCTTCATTTATGAATAATCAAGTAGAAAAATGTTTTTCAGTGCATTGAGCTATTCATATAAAAGGCATGTGACAGTCAAATGCCTTTTGATTTGCAAGTTTGAAGTCACAGATCTAGAAATTCTTGTTTTTGTTGCTGGTTGGATAAATGCTTCCAGGATCTTATACAAAAGGTGAAAGCCCTGATATTCTCACACAGTCAGCCCTGCAGAACTCAAAAGGGCACCAAATGCTGCTGTTCTTCTGAATCAGAAGGAGAAAAGTTAAGCCCATATCTTGTTGAGTGCAATATTTTGCCTTTCCATTGGAATTCAGATCTGATCAACCAGTGAATCAAATGAAAAAGGGCAATTCCTTCTTCCGTCGAACACAACTTATTGCAAACTAAATACCTACTGTATAATTAAGCTGGTATAATTAATAAAGGGCAGAGGGGACTTGGAATGTGTGCTTCATTTATGAATAATCAAGTAGAAAAATGTTTTTCAGTGCATTGAGCTATTCATATAAAAGGCATGTGACAGTCAAATGCCTTTTGATTTGCAAGTTTGAAGTCACAGATCTAGAAATTCTTGTTTTTGTTGCTGGTTGGATAAATGCTTCCAGGATCTTATACAAAAGGTGAAAGCCCTGATATTCTCACACAGTCAGCCCTGCAGAACTCAGAAGGGCACCAAATGCTGCTGTTCTTCTTCTGAATCAGAAGGAGAAAAGTTAAGCCCATATCTTATTGAGTGCAATATTTTGCCTTTCCATTGGAATTCAGATCTGATCAACCAGTGAATCAAATGAAAAAGGGCTAGCAACTGGATTTTGATCCAAATTTGTGCTTTTATTCAAAAGCAGCAACAGCTTGTATGCTTGGGGAGTTAAATTTGCTTTATTATTTGGAATCAAACCTCTGTTCTGTGCCCCTGGGCTGGATAATTATTCTTTTAGAGAGAATTAGTCTTCTGATGACACATTAAGAGGTTCTTTTAGAAAACAATACATTTTTAACACTGGACTAAGTCCCAGGATATTTGAAATCAGTGTAAGTAATGGTTGGAAAGCCCCCAAATGATGGCTGTAAATGACACCCAGAGTAGCATGGACTTAATGGGCATAGAGACAGACACCCTATAGGAGCAGAATGTCGTGCCAAAGGATTAAATGACCAGTGTCTAAGAGGTTGGATGCTACCATTTGAGATTTACTATGGCTGTTCTAGAATAATTTCTCCAAAACCAATGCTGGCATTTCGAACAGTGCTTCCTAGGGGGTTGACTTACAATGAAATTTGACTCTACTTAAACTAAACATTTTAGATATGCTGGCTAGAAACACATTCGCCTTATATTAGCCCCTTTTGTGTGTGTGTGTGTGTGCGTGTGTGTATGTTTGTGTGTGCATGCTTTCTTTCCTGTGGGGTAGATGCTGTGATGCTAAGCAAGTATTAGTGCTGATCCATGCACATGACTCCCATATTAATGAGCTCCCAGATGGGTTGTGAGAATGCATGTGAAGGGTGTAGATGAGTCACAAAATGCTGTTAGGTAGAAAAGGTGTTTTACAAACATTGGAAAGCATTGTATCATTACACAAGAAGTAATTTTTCTTTTCTTTTTCCTTTGGCATTTTGTGTCAAGTGCCATGTATTAATTTGTGAAATAGCAGTTGATGACTGAGTAAAATTGCTACAAATATATTCTGTCAAAAATATGAAATCAAAACTGGTCCCCAAAGGAAGCTGATAATATGAAAAATCATTGAATATTACCCTCTTATTTTTTAGGTTTGTTAAAAAATGTTCCTCTGGATGACTCTTTTTCTTCTTCCCATTTACTGTTTGTGAACAGTAATTCCCCAAGGCTTTAGCCATCATTCAGTTCTATTTCCTTCTCTGTCTATCCTTTTCAGTCGATGCTGCTAACTTTCCATTATAAATGAGTAAATGCTGCTAACCTAATGCTCTAAGACCTTGGTGCCATGGCCTAGGGGCAGGAAGGAGAGGTGATGAATTTTCTGTCAGTCACAACCTTTGTCCATTTCCTTGTCTTCTTTGGAATTTTTTTTTTTTTTGCTCTAATGTGCATACTGTTGAAACCAGCGCATAAATATATATTTATAAGCTGTGGGGATCTGAACATACATATTGGAATATACTGAAGAGAAGTGAGAGACTGTTGATTCTAGACTCTAGTTGAAAGTCTCACGCTAGTCGTATTCATTTTTTGTAATGGTTCTCTATTCATATTTATCTTACAGAATGGTTTTGGTACTGTGATAGAAATTCAATAAATATCTTTTATGTCCAGCAATAATTTAAATGGTTTTAGAGAAAGGGTTATATTTTCTACTTCTTTATGTCTTTGGTGCTATATTGGGTATACTGTTGTTTTAAAAGACGAGGGAAGGATCAGTGAATTAATTCTCCCTAAATACTCTATTAGATGTTAACTGGGATGAGTAATATGGAAGGAAGATAGAATGACAATGACATCTGTAACCTAGTTTGAGTAATTTGAAGTCAAATACCTATAGGTACAAAGTTGCATCTATCAATGCAGATGGAAGCAGAATGAGCAGGTAGTGGGATCTTTCTGAAGTGCTGTTTTCTTTGTATAAATAATAGCAATATGTTCCTACTAATATAAAAAACACTTCTTCACTTGTGAGGTCCTTTATAGTCAGCTATTTCCATACTTATCCAGTTTAATTTTATCACTCCATCCTTAAGAAACTACATTTAATTGCTCCGTTGTGGCAGGAATTAAACCTGTAGAAGAAATGAAAGTTTCAGGTTCCTTATTTTATAGATAAGGAAACTGAAGCCTTGAGAATGCAAGGGGATTCATCTGACATTACATGGAGCTGAAAGAAGGGAGCTTGAGCACACCAGTTTAAACCCTTGTTGATTCACTATATCCAAGCTCTGTTTACTGAACATTGTTTTGTTGGGGCTGGAAAAAAAAATCTCAAAGTCTTGATCTGGTGGTTCTTTATTTTGATTTATGTATACATGCATGCTCAGTTGCCAAGTCATGTCCGTCTCCTTGGGACCCCATGAACTGTAGCCTACCAGGCTCCTTTGTACATGGGATTCTCTCAGCAAGAATGCTGGAGTGGTTACCATTTATTCCTCCGGAGGATCTTCCCGACCCAGGGATGAAAACCATGTGTCCTGTGTCTCCTGCATTGGCAGGCAGATTCTTTACCACTGTGCCACCTGGGAAGCCCCTTATGTATGTATGTATATAAAATATACATATACTTGCTTATATATGTGTATAAATATAAATATGTATACATATATATATAATACACTATATATATGTACTTTCAAAATGGGTACTTTGGGGCATGTAATTCAAAGGGAGGATGCCTTAGCACTTTCTCATACCCCTCCCCAGAAGCAGGTGGAGAGCATTCATGCTATAATCAGGTTTCTTAGTGTCCTTGCAGACCACACTGGGACTCTATCTTCAGGCCCATCTGCTTATCTTTGTTTCTTTGGAAGTGAATGAAATTAGAAAAGTTTCAGGCACACTTTCTTTTTCCTTTTGTTTTAGCTGCTTAGCACATTTTTGGGGAAGGCAATGGCACCCCACTCCAGTACTCTTGCCTGGAGTATCCCATGGACAGAGGAGCCTGGTGGGCTGCAGTCCATGGGGTCGCTAAGAGTCGGACATGACTGAGCGACTTCACTTTCACTTTTCACTTTCAAGCATTGGAGAAGGCAATGGCAACCCACTCCAGTGTTCTCCAGTGGAGAATCCCAGGGACGGGGAGTCTGGTGGGCTGCTGCCTATGGGGTCGCACAGAGTCGGACACAACTGAAGTGACTTAGCAGCAGCAGCAGCACATTTTTATTCAAACAAATGATCAATAAATACAAATTGGGTTGTTTTTATTTTCCCTGTTAGAAGATAAAGTGAACTTGTTCATTTCTTATTAAAGAAAATCTGTATTACATATTAGTTTTGTTGGGCAGACTTTTAGTATTTCTTTCTTTATCCTGTTGCAAGCATCTGTTGTTCACTTGCCAAGCTGTGCTTGACTCTTTGCGACCCCATGGACTGCAGCATGTCATGCTCCTCTGTCTTCTACTGTCTCTGGGAGTTTGCTCAGATTCATGTCCATTGAGTTGGTGGGGCTCTTTAACCATCTCCTTTTCAGCTGTCTCCTTCTCCTTTTGCTTTGATTCTTTCCTAGCATTGAGGTCTTTTCCAATGAGTTCAGGTGGCCAAAGTATTGGAGCTTCAGCTTCAGCATCAGTCCTTCCAATGAATATTCAGGGTTGATTTCCTTTAGGATTGACTGGTTTGATCTCCTTGCAGTCAAAGGGACTCTCAAGAGTCTTCTCCAGCATCATAATTCAAAAACATCAATTCTTTGGTGCTCAGCCTTCTTTATGGTCCAACTCTCACATTTGTGCATGACTACTGGAAAAAACCATAGCTTTGACTGTACCTGTTATATGATATCCTCATGTGATACTTGGTTCTCATTTTCCACTGTATCCAGGTCAGATTCTGTGGATTATTATTATTTTCAATCCCTTGCCTACTATCTAACTCTCTCTTATCTCTCTTTCCTACTCTCAGAGTAGTTTAGACTTTGACCTTGGTTATGCTCAACTATCTGTCTTAATATACATCCAGGAGAAAGAACAATCAGTTCTGCTTATTATTCTCCATCTGAATCATGAACGTAAATCTGAAAGGGCACTAAATATTCACCTGCATTCGTAGTTTGCCAGGCTAACATGCTTTGGTTCTTCTGTGCCTCACGAAGACCACATTGCACCTCCCTTCAAAGTTCCTAGACCTCACCACAACTCACTCACCTTTTGTGACCTTGCCTCACACATCTGCAGACAACTGAAGATTAAGAACTGCCTCATGATCTCACTCCTATCAGATCTACCAGCCAACCGTCATCTGAACCTACGATTTCTGCCTACTGCAATGCTCCCATCAAAGCCTTCCCTCTGGGATCTCCTGTTCGTGTTCCTCATAGGGGGAACTCAAAGGAAGGTAGGGGGCAAGGGAGCACATTGAGTAGGTGGAGAAAGTGCAGGGTAAATCCACAGGGCCCTAATTGTCATGGACAAAGTGAAGCAAGGGAGGAAGAATTTATTAAAGGCTGTTGCCATAGAAGAGTAAGGCTACAACTCAATTACCGCAAAACTAGGAGCAGTAGAGTTTTTAAAGGCAGAGGTGAGCTTATGGGAAAATACTGGAGAATGTTAGAAGGAAGTCATAGGTCATCTGTGTTTGCTAATAAATGACACAAGCTGGAACTAGTGGTAGAAAGCTCACCTGCCAATGCTGGAGATACGGGTTCCATCCCTGGGTTGGAAAGATCCCCTGGAGGAGGGAATGGCAACCCACTCCAGTATTCTTGCCTGGAGAATCCCATGGACAGGACACCCTGGCGGGCTACAGTCCGTAGGGTCACAAAGAATTAGACATCACTGAACTATGAAAAGTGACAGTTTTACAACTTGAAGCAAAGCCCCCACAGAATTTAGGCTGTTACCTTCCCATAGAGACTAGGAAATGGGGACTCTATCTTTCTTGATTACAATTCAAAGAGATGGCTCCCAGGTCATTGAGAAAGATAGTCTTGTTTTATGAAACATAAAGAGCCTTTAAAAAGTTACATTAAAATGGGTCAGAGAATGAATTTATGACTGTAAGTATTCTAATGTAAATACTCTATAAGGGGAGGTCAGGAGTCTATCAGGAAGAAGCTTGTCTAAAGTTTAGTAAAGCTGAGCAGGACTTTAAACTGCCCTGGTCACCAGGTAACATCAGCGTGGTGTATATTAAAACAAACAGAACAAAGTATAATTTTTTCTCCTGCTGGTACTGCTCCATTTCTCCACTTGTCTTCAAAGCAAAACTTCTTGAAAGAGTCGTTTATAGTCATTGGCTCGGATAAATCACCTTTTGTTCATGCTTCAATCCATTCTATTTCTCCATGTCAGGTACTGGCTTGTGATTGATCATCATGTTGGCAAATCCAGTGGCCAGTCTCTCTGCCAGTTTCTTATTTGACCTTAGAAACATTCAACAGAGTTAACCACTTCGTTCTTGGAATGTTCTTCTCTTAGCTTCTGTTTTTTTTCATCCACTTCACTGGGTGTTCTTTCTTTGACTTCTTTGCTTCTTCCCCCTCCCTGATGTTTAAGTTTGGAATGCCCCAAGGCTTAGTCTTTGGGATCTTTGTTTTTGGACTACACAGTCTTCCTAGGTAACATCACCCTAGACTATTAACTTATATACCATCCTTATGCTGGCTGCCATTCAAGACATTTTTCCAAGACTCTGGACTCAGATATCCAACTCTCCGATTCTTGTAGGATATCTAAAAGTCATTCAAACTTAATTTGTTCTGAAACATATTTCTCATCCCTTAATTCAAATTGGTTTTTCCCTCACTTTTCCATCTCAGTAAATAGTAGTTTTACCACGGACAGAGGCGCCTGGCAGCCTGCAGTCCATGGGGTGGCAAAGAGTTGGACACGACTGAGCGACTAGGCACAGCACACCTACCCAACTGCTCAAGTCAAAAATCTATGAGGAGTCTGCACTTCCTCTTTCTCCTTGCTTTCCCACATCCAAATTGTAAACAAGTGAAATTGATACTACCTGCAAAAACATATTTTCCCTACTTCCAATAATACATGGTCCAACCCATCATTATCCCTCCCTGTAATACCTGTCTATTTGCACTTCTGCCTCCCCCTAGTTCATTCTCCGCAGAGTCAGCAGAGGGATCTTTTGAAAGGCAGACATTAAATCATGTAACTTCCCACCTACACTTAGAGCAAACTCCACTTCCTCCCTTGCCCTACAGTGTCTCCTATGGACTGATCTCTGTCTCTGGAGAAGTCCTGGACTTCTTGCCTCAGTACCCTCCCTTTGCCCACTGACCCCAGCCACATTGGTCTGTCTGTTCCTGGAATTCTGTCTTATCTTTTCATGGCTGTGTGTGTAGGGGAGGTGGGGGGTGCGGCGTGGGGGGAGGATAATTCAAGTCTCAGTTTAAATGTAATGGGAAAAGATTTCCTTGACCACTTAATCTAAGGTGACCCTGACACTCTATCACATTACTTTAATTGTTTACAGAAGATTCACTATTCTCTGACATTTTCTTCTCCTTTTTTAATCGTCTGCCTTATTGTGCTTGAATCATGAAATCAGATCCTTCATTTTATCCACTGTCCTTGGAACATGGGCTAGCTCATAATAATTACCATATAAAAATATGTTGAAATAATGTTAATAGAGGAGTGAAGGTTCAATTTCCTGACTGTATCTCAATCGTGAATCTAAATCCATATTCTATAAACTGATATCACCTATTTTTTTTTGGTATTGGCAGTAAATCAGTGTACGTCAATTAAATCAAAGAAAAGCCTAAGATTAAGTGATTAACCAGCAAAAGGAATTACCATATTGATGGAATGACTTTTTCATGTGACACAGAGGTTCTTATCTGGAAGATTTTATGGTGATGGTCTTTTTCTTAATGGTGCATTACATTCAGTTCAGTTCAGTTCAGTCGCTCAGTCGTGTCCGACTCTTTGCGACCCCATGAATCGCAGCACGCCAGGCCTCCCTGTTCATCACCATCTCTCGGAGTTCACTCAGACTCACATCCATCGAGTCCGTGATGCCATCCAGCCATCTCATCCTCGGTCGTCCCCTTCTTCTCCTGCCCCCAATCCCTCCCAGCATCAGAGTCTTTTCCAATGAGTCAACTCTTCGCATGAGGTGGCCAAAGTACTGGAGTTTCAGCTTTAGCATCATTCCTTCCAAAGAAATCCCAGGGTTGATCTCCTTCAGAATGGACTGGTTGGATCTCCTTGCAGTCCAAGGGACTCTCAAGAGTCTTCTCCAACACTGTATACATTAGGATTAGGATTTGAGACTTACATGAAATACCATGTTCATTATTGATAGCACTTTGAACATCAAAATAAATAAGAATGAAGTTGCTACATAGTAAGCAACTATTTTAAATGACTAGAACACAAGTAGTTAATACTGGTAAGATTTAATTTGGCTGAACAAATTATTTTTAAAATTCTTAAAATAAATACCCATGTAATACATCTTTTGGGATCATTAATGAGGATTCTCCCAGAGATATTTTTTATCCTTTTTGATTTATGAAATTAGATGAATTCTCAATAAATAATAGTAATTTACCCATGCAAATATGAAAGTATTTTATAAATACAAATTGACCATATAGATAATCATTCTTTAGGGAGTAGATGTTAGGATTGATGAAAATCTGAATGGGCAATTTATATGGCCACAAATATAATATTTAGGAATCAAGTATATTTGAAATACTCAAGTCTAACACTAATTAGAGCAAGTTTGTAATAAATTATATTTGACTAGCACAGTTATTTTGCTTAACTTACATAAAGCTTTAGAAAATCTCTAGATTGCAACTGAAAATCCGTGTTTTTGTTTTTGCTCACGAAACCTAATGCCTCTCCTTTCAGTGAGCTGCCATTGCCACATGGCAGCAATCAGCTGTGTAAACTAGCTTATGGTTCACTCTCCACCACTCCCTATTCAGGTCTTGCCCAGTTTCTCACCTCACTATTTATATTTAGTTGCCTGGGCTCTGTACACATTATATTGGCAAATCTGTCAATTACTCTAGCTGATAGCTGGCTAAGTAATACCCAATTCATATGGGAAATATCCAATTGTTTTACCTGTCTCAATGGCACAGAAAAATTATATATTTTTTGCAGAAAACATTTCAGAATTGGGGGATTAAATCAAAGGTGAACTGAAATTTTGAGCTACTTAGCAATATAATGCTACAAAATGCAAAATAATGTTATTAATTTTATAATTTTTTAAGAGATTGGCCTATTTTTATGTTAAATGACATCATCTTACATTTTTTAACTTAAAATTGCCTAGGAAAAATGATTAATACAAGAGAATTATTAGAATATGAATTAGCACACCTCTTCCACGTTGGTGAATGAGGCTTTACATTTATTTTGTTACATTTTAAAATTATAAGCTATATATGTTTACAGTAGAAAAAACTTACATGCAGAAGAATTCAGAAAAGAAAGAAAATTACCCATATTCCAACTATATTATTATGATGATGACTATATATGTGTATGTATGTGCTTGTGTGTTGTGTGTAAATATGTATAAGAATTATATATTTATATTGCATATATTTTTAAAGCAAAACTAAAAGTTAAATTTAATATTAATGTTTCAATATCTGCTATATTGTCAACAATTTCCTGTGTTACTGTATTGAATCGACAATTCTGAGAGAGGAGGAAATCGATCTTTCTTTGTATTTATGACAGACAACAAATAATAACTTTTCATTGAATTTTTAAACTAACTTTGTTAGGGCCAATCAGTCTTGCTCAGCTCATTTCAAAGGGAAACGATCTATAAAGAAAACAAAAAGTTATAATAAGTAAATACATTTATATCTTTGCCCACAAAGAAATAAAGACTTATTTTCTCCAATTTTATACTCTTTGCTAAATTTCTGATATGCTGTTTTAAGAAAACTGCTACTAACAGCAAAAAGATTCTATTTTGATAAAAATATAGCCATAACTGAAAATGAATATTTCAAAGAAATAATTTCATCATTTGCTAAGTGGGGACCCCTTTCTTCCTTTACCTTATTAAGCATGAGAACCAGTGAGTTGGAAGTGGGGCCAAGTTTTAATTATTGTGTGTATATTTGAACTAAATATGAATCCATGTATATTTCACAGCGCTTGAATTCGCAGCTCCACTTGTTTTACTCAGCTATAAATGAATGAGCTTTACTCAGTATGTCCAATAAAACTCATGTAAAATTCTATTTCTAAACAGATTTGATAAGATTTTTATTTTTATAATTTCACTGTATAGCTGAGAAAGCAGATCCAAAGAATCAAGTAACTCGACCTAGTAATGTAAGAAGTTAGCAAGATTTGGGGTCTCAGAACTCATCACCTGACATAGTGCTTAGCCACTAAATCACCATGTTCCCTGAGGTTCGTATTTCCTGGCTTACTAAATTCAAAAAATGTGCAGGCCATGTGTTTTCCAAAATGGTGTTAAAGTTTTCTAGTCTATTAAATGCTGTTTAAACTTGCCATTCATTTTCTCTTTCCTGACTCTAGTGCTATGGTTTTGATTTGACTTCATATGCCTGTGAAGCATGATAATAGCAAAATCCAAAGTTTGTGCTTATTTTGATTAACTGTGCAAAAACTGAGTTATTAAAAACAAAAATAACATATACTGTTTTATGTATCAAGAAATAAACTTCTACTTTAAAAGTAGAAAATTAATTTATTATAAATGACTTTCTATCCTTGGTGCTTTCTATTTTCTATATTTAATGTAATAAATAAAAATAAATGAAAAAATATAAAATATAACCAGCGATGCCTAGTTACTATTTAACTAAAGCAAACAGAATAGAATTATGCAATAGTAATTTCTCTTTGTAGATCAGTAACTCTAGGGACAGTCTTTTAGGAAAAGCTTTGTGCTGTAACAGATACAGCATTACCATCTCAGATATGTAAAAATTTAGGTGTGCATTTCAGTCTGGTTGGAGAAGGAAATGGCAACCCACTCCAGTATTCTTGCCTGGAGAATCCCATGGACGGAGGACCCTGGTGGGCTACAGTCCACGGGGTCGCAAAGAGTCGGACACGACTGAGCGACTTCACTTCACTTCACTTCACTTCAGTCTGGTAATACCCTAAACAATATTTCAGGCAATACAGACATTTACTGTCATCTTACCATTTATAATCTGAGATTTTAGTAAAAATAATAGAGTAGATTACATGGCAGTCATCAGACCATCCTCAGTGGTTTTCTAGAAGTCACTCTTGACTGCTTATCCCCCTTTCTACCACCCCTCCTTCCTGCTCTTGTACCCATTCTCAGCAGCCATATTATTTACTTGGTTATTGTTTTTATATCAAAAGTTCAGTGATCTCAATTGGGTGTTAGAGAGTAAATCACTGCTGAGGTCCAGAGGACTACCTAGAAAGTGCAAGGCACCATTTTAACTTTCCCACGTAATAGGTTATTTTGTCGTTGATGTTACTGTGCTCCCCAAGCCCTAACAACTAGGCTAAAATAACTCCATTTGTTTCAGCCACCCTCTGATTGTTGAACTGTGGAGCAATTTTCCTTTTGTTTCCCTCTAATACTTTAGAAAATAAAGTTATTTAAGTCTAGTTCTGGGATTCTTATTGTCTCTAAAGGTCATCTGCTCTGGCCAGAAAGGTTTCTAGGCAATGAGAAATTGATTTAACCAGAAAACAGGGAGCCTCATTTTTAACTCTTCCTAATGGCCTTCACGAGGGAATTAGAACATCGTCCTCAGAAAGGCTGACATGCTCTGGCATAGATGGGGGTCGAACTGCACTATAAACATGTTAGTGTCTTGACTGTGAATTGCTTGCCACCAGGATGAATGCTCATCACACTCTCTGGGAGACACTGTCACAGCCTCACGAAGACCTGCTTATCATTCATGTGGTCACTTCCATTACCTCTCCTCAGATGGTGCTGACCTGCTATTAGTGACTCTAATTTAATTTCCCTCACTAGTGTCATGGGTTATTTCTTCCATTACTTGAGAGATTTAATTTACAGGGTAAACTCCATCACATGAGAGAAGGAATTTTTCATGACAGTAGGAACAAGTACCTTTTGAAGATTAAGATGATGCTGGCTATTTATCTTGGTCATCTCAGTAGCTGGCAGTTGAAACTTCATTGAATGGTAATATATTCCTGTATCGATGGTGCCTCTGACAGGGATTAAGCAGTGCGTGTTTTGCTGATTTTATGGAGTCACTTTTTGGTGCTATTCATGCAGAGAATCTTAAGTAACAGGTACAGCGTGACTTATGTGGGAGATAGAGAAAGAATCAAAAGATATTATTTCCCTTTTGTTCCCCTGTGGATTTTGGAATCTGACTTCCGTCTGTTTTATATATACTATACTATATATATATATATATATATATACACACACACATACATACACACACACACACTATACTATTATATATACTATAATATTTCAAAAGAACAATATTGGGAAAAAGTTTCCATTGTGTAAGTTCAGATTAAAAGATTGCAAGATGTTATTTTTCCTATTTTTCTATTTGATCTGAAGGACTGCCTGATAAGGGAGTCCCTTTAGAGTACAAATAATGGAAGTAGAACTGATAGTGCAGGATTGGAGGCTGTTACTATAAAACAATTAAANAAAAGTTTCCATTGTGTAAGTTCAGATTAAAAGATTGCAAGATGTTATTTTTCCTATTTTTCTATTTGATCTGAAGGACTGCCTGATAAGGGGGTCCCTTTAGAGTACAAATAATGGAAGTAGAACTGATAGTGCAGGATTGGAGGCTGTTACTATAAAACAATTAAAGTGTACTCCTTATTTTGTTTTTTTTTCTGTTTTGATCACTAATTGTCAGAATAATTGAATATTTTCACTGATTTTCCTCTTATTCTGCAATCTCAAGACATTGCTTAAATGGCTTATGCTTTTCTCTAAATTCTTGGCTTACAACCACTCAGCAGTCCTTACAAATGATCACGGATTTCCTTAGTCTGAGTAATTTCTCCAGAGGAAAAGACTGGTGCCTTCATTGAACAATAAATAAAAACAAAGAACAGAGAGATCTTTGTGGGCTGAAATGTTGAAAGAGAGTTGAGTATCTTTTCCTTTCCTTTTTCCCATTTCTGTTGTTGACTTTCATGTTGTTCAGATCCCAAAATTGTTTTAATCCTCATCTCTCTTCTTTTTTTTTATGCCATAGATCTAATTCTTCAATATATATACTCTGCTCTCAAAACTGATCCAGAATGTGCCTACGTCCCTCAAATAAGAATTTCTCTAAGGGTGAGGCAGGCATCTATGGCACTCTCAGAGAACAGATGCTGGCCACCGCTGCGTAATGTGAAGGCTGGGAAAAGGGAGACAGAGGAGGAGGCAGGTGCCAAAGTTTAGTTTAAACTTTTAGTCCTAAAAAAAGGGGAAGGAGTTTTCTTCACATTCTTTTTCAATCCTGATCTCAACTCCCTTCTATTGTGCTCCTTCTCTAGGGGATGAGCAATGGTCCTTTTAAATCTGTTATGATAATTTCATTCCCCTTTGTGAAAAATTGGCCTGGAGTGGTCATGTGATCTTATTCTGACCAATGAGACACTCATAAAACCTGTTGAAGGGATTTTGTTATAAAATTACAAGGAGAAAGCCTTCCTCAGCCTTCCTTCTTTCATGGAACTTTAAAATGATATGTGAAGCCAGGGAAGCCATATTGGGGTGGAGGGAAAAGCATGGAAATAAAGACAGTGTAAGTAAGACCCAAACAACCTGGGTCCTTGGTGACATTGCTGAGTGACTGAGCCAATCCTCAGAATGTCTGTTTTTGGAATTCTAGTTAAATAAATAATAGAAGCCTCAGTTAAGTTCAGTTAAGTTTGATTTGCTATCTGCAGCCAAAACCATTTCTAACTGGTGAACTTTCATGTTATTTTTGCCTTGAGCTTCTTATTATTATGTTCCACCCAATGCTGAGTGATTGCATTCTTTCCACTTGGAACCCTGGTACATAGTTTAGTTTGCCTAAACTATGAGTAGAAATTGCATCCTTGGTTACTGTGTATTATCCCATAGATAAACTTCAACTAGACTTCCTGGACTTAGTGCTTTTTACTTTCCCTGGGTCATAAGTTATGGCATGTGATAAAGCTTGGTCTTCAGCTCTGTTCTCTCTCATTAGCCAGCATGTACTGTTCTGAGGTACCCGAATATCCTAAGTAGTTTTTAGATTTATGGCTATATATATATTTTTTTTCTCTAAATGAGATAATATATGTGAATACATTTGTTCATTATTAAGAATTGAATATATGTGTGGTACTATTTTTATTGTTAATATAAGTTATCAGTACTGTTCATAATTGTCCTCTTCCTTCTCCATGTACCTGATGGCCTTCAACTCACAAGATAAGAATTCTGACTAGTTCTTTAGTGCTGTGGTCAGTGTGCGGAGTTACCGTAGACTCTTTTAAGATGTCAGGAATAAGAAAAACATGATTGCGTTCTGAAAGTTGAGTTGGAAAATTAATGCAGGATAGACCACAACTTTGGCCACCTGATGTGAAGAGTCAACTTACTGGAAAAGGCCCTGATGCTGGGAAATACTGAGAGCAGGGGAGAAGAGGGTGACAGAGGATGAGATGGTTGGATGGCATCATTGACTCAATGGAGATGAGTTGGGGCAAGCTCTGGGAGATAGTGAAGGACAGGGAAGTCTGGTGTGCTGCAGTCCATGGGGTCGCAGAGTCCGACACAGCTTAGTGACTGAATAACAAGACCAGAACTTTGCAAGTATAAAGAAGCCCCAAGGCTATAAAACTTGATTGCGACCTGAATGAATGTATCAACATACATAAAGAAAAAGGATAGGAAACATAAGTGAAAGAGAGTCAAGCATTGGCAGTGCTCTTCAACACCATCCAGGGAAGAAAACCTGAGCCCACAGACCTTGAATATTCTGGCTTTTGAAGCTTTCTTAGATTATGTCTTTTTCATGTTATTAGGGCTCCTCAGCTCTTGAGACAAGGTTTTCAAGCTGCTTTGACAAAGTCAGTTGCTTCCTTAGGAGGCATGCTGAATGAATTTTATGATTATACAGACTTTACATACTTTTGGTGGTTGTACTTCACACTTTCTTGGGAGTGTGATTACTTACTAGGTCCCAGAAGAAAATACTCTTTATTCCTTTTACTTGGAAAGAAAGAGAGTTGCTTTTTGAGGTGATGGAGTGGTCTGTATCTTGATAGAAGTGGATTTGACTCGGACAATTGTACATTTAGAGTTATTGACCTCCAGGCTGTTGTGATGTTTGAGAAGGTGCTGAGCTTCTGAATAGCAGCAATTATAGACAATTTTAATGAATCTATCACTTATGTTATATACTGAAAACTAAAGTTTTAGAGACAAGATGGTTAGTGTTGTTGTAACATGTACTTTTTGCCAGTTCTTTCCTATTACTGTATGTACAGTATTTTATTTTAAATGAGTAATTCATTGTGAGTTTGCTTGATTAATTCTTCCGTGCACTCCTTTGTCCTTGGAAACCCTGAGGAGTAAAATATTACATCTGTTCTTGTGCCTGTCCATGAATGAGTGGATCTAAATGCTTAGTTGGTCAGTGATTAATCAGATCTAGCTTGCCCTGAAGCAGCTGTGTCCAGCATATCTCCCCTTGGAGTTGGTCAGAGCATAATTTACCCCTAGGGATGGCATATGTCTCAATTTATTTTATAGCTTAACCCAGTTATTTTTTAAGCTTCAAATGCAGGTGACATTTTGGTAAAGTATTAAGGGAACCAGATTTGTGGTCAAAGATCAAGGTTCTAGGTTTGTCTCACCCCACTGATTAACAGGCTGACCTTTGGGAAATCACTTGTTAGCACTACATTATACTCTAGGGCACCATTTAGTACTCTCCTCCTTAACTACCTTTCCATGTAGTCAGGAGTGACAAATCTATCTATCTACACACACACACACACGGTGTATATGTGTTTAATATATATTAACACATACACATATATATGTATATGCGTGTATACACACACACACACACAAACACACACACACACACACTCTCATGGGCTTCCCCAGTGGATCAGTGGTAAAGAATTTGCCTGCAGTGCAGGAGCTGAAGGAGATGCAGGTTTGATCCCTGGGTTGGGAAGATCCTCTGGAGGAGGGCATGACAACCCACTCCAGTATTCTTGCCTGGAGAATCCCATGGACAGAGGAGGAGCCTGGCAGGCTACAGTCCATAGGGTTACAAAGAGTTGGACACGACTGAAGCGACTTAGCACACACGCATGCATACAGAGAGCTTTGAAGTAGTTAAAAGATATTGTGTTTCTAGTAAATAAAATTTATTATCATATAAGTGTATAAGTGTTGGGCTATAGTTTTATGGCATGTGGTCATGAACAAAATTATGAGGTTTTTTTTCATATGTCTAAAAATACTACTGCAGTTTCTCATTTCCTTTGATAGAAAAACACTTGATTTATGATATCTAAGGAAATCCCAACATTTCAAAATTTGTCTTATTGAATATCTGACTGTTTGCGACCCCATGGACTGTAATCCTCCTGGCTCCTTTGTCCATGGGGATTCTCCAGGCAAGAAGATGACTGGGTTGCCATGCCCTCCTCCAGGGAATCTTCCCAACCCTGGGATTGAACCCGGGTCTCCCACATTGCAGGCAGATTCTTTACCATCTGAGCCACCAGGGAAGCCTCACTATCTTGAGTTCAAATTTAACTTAAGAGAGTGAAAATTTCTCCTTCCTTTTCCTCCCCTGAAAAATGTAGCTCTGAACTCCTGGGTTTCTGTCATACAAAGGTGTGTTGGTGGGGGAGGAAGAGGCATCTGTCCACGGGTACCTTTTGCCCACCTGGCCATGCTCTGGAATGTTAGTCATCTTGTTCATTTCTCCTGGTTTGTGCAGGGTTCCTGCATCCCCACCTAGTGCTCACAGCGACTGTCTACAAGTTTACATCAAGTTCCCTGCTGTATCCCCTTGTCCTGCCTGTGAGACTTCTGCTTTGCTCAGCCCACACTTCTCTGCCATTCTTGGTCATGTGGGAGGGGCAGGATGGCTCCCCAGGCAGCCCTCTCTTACTTCCTATGCATGAATGGTGAGGAGGTTGCTGTTCTGGTCAGGAAGGAAAAGAAGAATTTGGTTTTCTATTTGTTTCTCTATTTCCAAACACTCTTGAGCATTTAGCTCTTCTCCCCCTTGACCTGGAAAACCTGGCAGGGTGCAGAGCTGTTCCTTTTGCCATGGTCAAATTCCAGTTTTTTTCTCTTTTGTTATTAATGTCTATCTAATTGGTAGGGAACTGGAGAGAGGGGTGGTTGTTGATTCTTCTGGTAATATTCCTTTCAAATCTTATCTATCTTAAGCCTGGTCTGAGGCATTTTGAAACTAGCAGTCAAGAATTTACAGTCTTTTACTGTAATTTCTCCACCAGTACTGGGTGACTAGGCACTTGGTAAAAGTAAGGAAACTCAATGAAAAAGTTGACCAGGGGAACAAAACATTAATTATAATCTGTTGTATAAATTCATGTTTAATTATTTTTTTCTGATAAGATATCTCATAGCATCACTCAGAACAGTGATTTCTTAGATGGAAATTTGAAATGTGAACATTGGACATATGGATCTCCAAAAGTTTAAAAAATATTGCCAGAGATATAAAGTATAAATTTGACATATACTACAGTAATTTCATCCCTGGTGGCCAGTGGTAAAGAATCAGCCTGCAATGCAGGAGATGCAGGTTCGATCCCTGGGTCTGGAAGATCCCCTGGAGAAGGAAATGACAACCCACTCCAGTATTCTTACCTGGAAATCCCAAGGACAGAGGAGCCTGGCAGGCTACAGTCCATGGGGTTGCAAAGAGTCAGACACGGCTTAGTGATTGAACAGCAAACAGCACCAATAGTAATTTCATTCTATTTCAATAGATTTGAATAAGCTTTATTTTTCTTGGATCCTTAGATACATCCAACAACTGTTTGTTGGATGACTGCTACCTTTTGAGGAAGTATATTTCCTTATGTATTAAGTGGTATATAATTTAGTAGGACTTCCTAGGTGGTGCTAGTGGTGAAGAGTCCACCTGGCATTGCAGTTAATGCAAGAGATCAAGGTTTGATCCTTGCCTCAGGTAGATCCCCTGGAGTAGGTAATGGCACCCCACTCTAGTATTCTAGGAAGATTCCATGGGCAGAGGAATGTGGTGGGCTGTGGTCCATGGGACTGCAAAGAGTCAGACATGACCGAGCACAGCACAACACAGCAAAGATCTCTGCAAAGTACTATGGACACCTCTGAGGTGTTATGTGTTTTAATTAATGCCAATCATTTGCATACACACCATGGAGGCTTGATAAATAGTAAATAATTATCTTTAAATATTTGGAGGAATGTGAAATGGAAGTCAGGATGTAAATCAACTTTAATTTAAACAAATTATTAAAACTAATAGATTATATTTTATGTGGTACCGTATTTGTAGGAAGAAGACATCTTGAGGAATAAGAAATAGAATGAGGAAATGGAGATTCCGAGAAATACTAAATCTGAACCAATTTTGACTTAGAACACATTTTTTTCTGATTTTGTCATAACAGCAGATATATTTTGGTTGTTGATTTTGTGAATGGAAACAGTGGCCCTGCCTCTCTGAAGTTAATGTTCTATTCAGAGCAATAAGCAAGTAAATAAAACTAAAGAAAACAAACAAAACTCCACAAAATACAATGTTGTAAATAGATCATGACCAAGTAGTATCACAATTCTATGAGAGAACCACTAAGATAGCAGTTTCATTGTAAAACTGCATTATGTCCTTGTGCTATTTGAAACTCTGTTAATACTATGAAAATATATCCCAGTGTCCCGATACTAATGATATTTAACTTGATAACAACTTTTAATTAACATCAGCCAAACTTTGTTCAATTAAATGTGTTAAAGTTACATGTTATGCTGCCAGTAATATAACTGGGAGATGTGACTTTGATATAATAATCCATTAAAAATATTACAGTTTATGTGTAAACCATTTCTTATAGGGGAAATTTGGAAAGGAAAGATGTGCTGTTGCTTCGGTAAAAACAAAACAACAGCACACTGCCGTGAATAGTGCAGCTGAGAAAGCCTGTCCCTTTTAGCCTGTTCCAGGGATAAGTTACTAAATCAACGCTCAGAGGCAGTCCAGTCCAGTCTAGCCCAGTCTAGGAGGCATTTTATGCAAATACCTATTAACTTATTTGGCTGAAGCTGAAGCTCCAGTACTTTGGCCACCTCAGGCGAAGAACTGACTCATTGGAAAAGACCCTGATGCTGGGAAAGACTGAAGGCAGGAGGAGAAGGGGACGACAGAGGATGAGATGGTTGGATGGCATCACCGACTCGACAGACATGAGTTTGAGCAAGCTCCGGGAGCTGGTGATGGACAAGAAAGCCTGGCGTGCAGCAGTCCATGGGGTCTCCAAGAGTCAGACACAAATGAGCGACTGAGCTGAACTGAACAGTTTATCAGTTACATGTCCTGTTTATCTTGAGGTTCCTGCTAGTATATCCACAGCTGACATGTAGCAACATGACCTGGCATCTTTCCAATTTCTCTGGGTCTGTCTTCATCAAATTTCCTAAATCTTAAGCTTTAGGTTAAGATTTTTGTTTTGGCTTAATGTAGGTACAGATTACAGATAGAAATGTTATTTACACATGTTTTTCTTGCTCTATGAGCTGAGAAATCCTGAAAGTAAGGCTATCCCAATAACAACTAACACATGTAGGGCCCAGCTAGTAATTTCTAGTATCATTCTCCAATGAAAGGAACCAAGAATCCTCAAAAAAAATGGCTGAATCCAGGACTGAGGCAGAAAGTTTACAAGACGAGTCTGGGGCATCAGGTTTCACTTTAGGATCTGCATGGGCAGAAGCACTGTATGGGTCCCTGGATGTTGGTCATTAGGAACAGTGAGAGGCAGAAACAGTGAGTAGATAATAAAAGTGTTTTGCCAATACTTCCCCTGAATAGTTAACAAAGCAAAAACTCATCTAGATTCTTCCTAGAATGAAATTTATCTTTCAGTGCTTATTTCAAACCAGACTTCAATGACTCTTCACATAGAGCCTGCCTTCTCTGAGCTTTTACTTGTAGTGATTCCGTTGCCTGCCACATGACGAACAACCTGGAATATCATATTCTGTGGCTTCCTTAGCAATAGCTGCCATGAAATGAACTATTTAAACAATAAGAAAACCGGGTCCGGAAGCCTGGAACATTGAAGAGTGATTATTATTTTTTAACGACTTTCAATATTGGAGTGGTCTCAGAATTAGAGAAAAGTGAAGATAGTAGAGATAGTTCCCATAAATTCCACACTCACATCTCCTCTTACTAGCATCTTATGTTTTGATGGTACATTTGTCATAATGAACTGAAATCAATGTATTGTTTTTAAACTCTTTACTTAATTCAGATTTCCTTTGTTTTTACTGATCATCTCTTTTTCTGTTTCAGAAATGTAATGTATCTTCCAAAAATCTGCATTAAATTTAGTTGTCATGTCTCCTTAGGCTCCTCTTGGCTTTCACAGGGGGGGAATGTCCCCTTCCTTAGAGAATTTGGTTTAGAAAACACACAACTGTAAATATTTCTCTGCACCTTGAACATGTAATATAAGTTTTCTCCTAGCTTTTTACCACTTTTCTAACCCTGTGAAATTTTTCTTGAGGAAGCTGGGAACCATCACTGAAATATAAACATGGAAGGAGTTAGTGTCCCTACCTCCCAGTCTCTGTAGAAGGGTTGGAACCTGATTTGAACTTCATTCGTGCCAACTAGCAAACACAGATGACCTACTAATAAGAGAAAAATACTTGCAAACTCTAAAAAGTCAGTACACTTGATATACCTCACTGACAACTCTTCTCCCCTGACATCTTCCAGTAACTTTTCAACTAGCTCATCCCAGCTCTTAAAAACTCTCTTGCCTTTTTTCTCCCTCCATGGAGTTGAGTTCAGTCTTTCAACCATATTGCAATAGTCTTAAATAAAGTCTTCTTCCTTGTGTGTTTAGCTTTGGTGCAGTTTTTGCTTTGACAACAAAAATTTTCCCTTAAAAATTTTTTTTTTGATGACCTTTGGCACTTTTAAGAAGTCACAGTCGGGTATTTTGTAGAATGTTTCTCAGTTAGGATTTATCTGATGTTCTTCTCATGATCAGATTAGAGTGGTGGGTTTTGGGGAGCAGAGCATAAAGTGGCATTTTTTTATCACATCATATCAAGGATACATGATATCAATATGTTTTATCACTGCTGATATTGACCTTGATCACTTGGCCAAGGTTGCTTTTATCAGGTCCCCCTCTCCTGCCTTTCTGTACTATATTTATTATGTGTAGAACAGGATGAAGATATGCTCTTGAAGGTGGAGTGTTTATATATATGGTGTAAAATTCTTTGGCAGAAAAGGTTTTGTCTCCTCTCCACTTTTTGTCTTGTTCAATCATTTACTTATGTCAATACCGATGCGTGGGTATTTTTTAACTTCGGGTTATAAGTCAATGCTACTTTGTTTTGTTGCTTTGCTATTAGGAGTGCTTTCAGCTGACCATCTTTATTATTTGTTGATTCATTCACTCATTCTTTTATTTTAGTACTACTTTACTTTCTGACACTACAAGATGCCCCAGACTCCTCTTGTAAACTTTCTGCCTCAGTCCTGGATTCAGCCATTTTTTTGAGGATTCTTGGTTCCTTTCATTGGAGAATGATACTAGAAATTACTAGCTGGGCCCTACATGTTCTAGTTGTTATTGGGATAGCCTTACTTTCAGGATTTCTCAGCTCATAGAGCAAGAAAAACATGTGTAAATAACATTTCTATCTGTAATCTGTACCTACATTAAGCCAAAACAAAATCATGATAAGCTAAATCAATCTTCCTTCATAGCTTAGTCAGTAAAGAATCTGCCTGCAATGCAGGAGACCCAGGTTCGATCTGGGGGTTGGGAAAATCCCCTGGAGAAGGAAATGGCAACCCATTCCAGTATTCTTGCCTGGAGAATCCTAGAGACAGAGGAGCCTGGCAGGCTCCAGTCCATGCAGTCGCAAAAGTCGGACATGACTTAGGAACTAAACCACCACCAAGCCAAATCAGTTCATATCGAGTCTTCGGCTCTCATCCATTAACACATGGATTAGCTTCTTACCATGGCTTATTTATAAACTCCCAGTCCATAAGAGAGAAACCTGGCTCCCACCATCTGTCTCCCACTTACTTAATTGTTCCACTATAGATGTAGTGATATCAGAATTGTTAACCTGTGTTTCGATGGGAAATAACTTTATCAACAGGAGCATAGTGCTTATGCACAGTTCTTTTGCCTTTAGTTTTACACCATCCATTCATTTCCAAAGTTATTTAGGTCAGCTGTGCCCACCCCTCCCCATTTCAGTGAGTTTTTTCATATATTGTAATACAGTTAGAGTCATTAAAAAAATTTATTTGTTTTTTACTTGAAGAATAATTGCTTTATAGAATTTTATTGTTTTCTGTCAAACAACAAAGAGGGGCTCTGTATCAATCTAAAGGGGTAGGATGGGGAGGGACATGAGAGGGAAGTTCAGAAGGGAGGGGATATATGAATACCTATGGCTGATTCATGTTGAAGTTTGACAGAAAACAACAAAATTCTGTAAAGTTAGATTCTTTTTCACATTCTACATTTTATTCTGGGATTCTCTCAATCTCCTAAACTTTTTTTTTTTTAATTACATTAAGCTATCTCTTTGTGATTATTGATTTTAGATTTCTCTTCTTTAATATATATATTTAATGCTGTGACTTTTAAGCATTGCCTTTGCTACATGGACTGAAATGGGTGAATTTAACTCAGATGACCATTATATCTACTACTGTGGGCAATATTCCCTTAGAAAAAATGGAGTAACCATTGTGGTCAACAAAAGAGTCCAAAATGCGGTACTTGGATGCAGTCTCAAAAATGACAGAATGATCTCTGTTCATTTCCAAGGTAAACAATTCAATATCACAGTAATCGAAGCCTATGCCCCAACCAAAAACACTGAAGAAGCTGAAGTTGAAGGGTTCTATGAAGACCTACAAGACCTTTTAGAACTAACACCCAAAAAGATGTCCTTTTCATTATAGGCGACTGGAATGCAAAAGTAGGAAGTCAAGAAACACCTGGAGTAACAGGTGTTACTTAAATTAGGCCTTAGAATACGGAATGAAGCAGGGCAAAGGCTAATAGAGTTTTGCCAAGAGAATGCACTGATCATAGCAAACACCCTCTTCCAACAACACAAGAGAAGACTCTACACATGGACATCACCAGATGGTCAACACCAAAATCAGATTGATTATATTCTATGCAGCCAAAGATGGAGAAGCTCTATACAGTCAACAAAAACAAGACCAGGAGCTGACTGTGGCTCAGATCATGAACTCCTTATTACCAAATTCAGACT